>RJWK010001229.1:48357-83986 GCA_004363435.1 Platanista minor | reverse complement strand
TTTTTTTTTTTTTTTTTAGATTCCATATATATGTGTTAGCATACGGTGTTTGTTTTTCTCTTTCTGACTTACTTCTATTTTTAGTTTTTTAAGGAACCTCCATACTGTTCTCCATAGTGGCTGTACCAATTTACATTCCACCCTCCCCTTTTATTACACCAAATATTTAATCATGCCCCCTTACTCTTCTACAGTGAAATTCATAGATTAAAAAACCAGCCTACACATATAATTTCAGAAAATCAATATAATGCCCTAGTGCTGCTATAAAGGAGAAATAAAAGAAAGTAATTCATAATGAACATGTATTTTAATAGGAAAATTGAATGCAGAAGTGGCTATTAGAATCCAGCTGTCTTCTATTAAGTCAGACATTAAAGAGATTTTCAAAGATATGAAAACTGCCATTCTTTTGACTTTTTTTGTTGTTTTTGGAAAATATTTTTCATAAAATATTATCTTATATATGTTAATATGTAAGGCTTGCTATTACCATTTTTAATGAATTAATGAATATTTAAGTGTCTCAGCTTAAAATTTAATATGAGAAATAGACATTGATATAATCAACATAAATTAAAGCTTTTGGGGGTTCTCAATAATTATAATTTTAAGATTGTATGGGGTTACTGAGACTAAAATCCTTGAGAACCACAGGTTTAGCCTGTACTAGAACTTCATATAAGTGGAATCATACAGAAGGTGTATTTTGTTTGTTTGTTTGTTTGTTTGTTTTTTTGCGGTACGCGGGCCTCTCACTGCTGTGGCCTCTCCCGTTGCGGAGCGCAGGCTCAGCGGCCACGGCTCACGGGCCCAGCCGCTCCACGGCATGTGGGATCTTCCCGGACCGGGGCACGAACCTGCGTCCCCTGCATCGGCAGGCGGACTCTCAACCACTGCGCCACCAGGGAAGCCCCAGAAGGTGTATTTTTTTTGTCTAAGGTTTATTTTACTCAAAATAATGGTTTTGAGATTCATCCATGTTGTTTGGTTTACTGGTAGTTTGTTCCTTTTTTACTGATAAATAATAGTCCATCATATGAACATACCACAGTCAGTGAGTTTTTTAATATATATATATGTACCCATCCGGATGGGGATATAAAATGTTTCCATCATTACTGCCCCCCTAAAGGTAACTGTGATTCTGACATCTACAAATCTTATGTAAACAGTCCGTTAAGAGTACCCACTTTTATGCCCGGCTGCTTTCACGCAATATTATGCCTGTGAGAGTCTACTGTGTCACGTGTGATAGCAATTTGTTCTTTTTCTTCACTTCTAACACCAGTTCTTGTTCTGGTGTCCGCTTACACCTCTACGCTTCCATTTTCCTATATCGTCTGTGGAATGGCTTTTAAGCCTGTGTTTCCACATCCAGACGTGTTGATCAATAAGAAGGTACAAGCATCGAACAACTTCATTATGCCTCCAGTGTAGTCAGGCTTAAGCATCTACGTATGGAAATGCATGACTTTATAAACTGTATTCTTTATTTCTCCTCTAGATCGTTGAGTTTTTGAAATTGTATGTAAAGTGTGGTTATTTTATCTATGAATTTCACTTCAGAAGAGGGAAGTGGGCGTTATTAAATATTTGTTGTTTAAAAGGGGCTTAGACCCCAAGGGGTGGAGAATACTTCTTGGCTCATGTTTTTTAACATCTTTATTTTCTTCTTAGCTCATCATTCTTGCTGAAATATAGAACCTAGTAGCAATAATGTTACAAGGCAAAGAATTAATCATTTGTTTCATAAGAACATGTTTTTATTAAGCGTATCATTTACTAAAAAATGGCATTTTTCCAAGAGATGACATTTCTGGCCAGTTGGCCAAGATTTACAGTGATGGATAGAAACATCATGTTTAAGGATTGGCATCCTGAATTCTATGCAAGGTTCTAATATTGATTTATAGAGGGCATTATTCCTGTTGTATATAATTATATTTATCTCCTTGGTATCTGATTTGCATTGGTTAATGTAAAATAAGCAAACTAGCTATTCATTTTTTTTTTCTCAGTCTGAACATTTTCTAAATTCTTGCCTCAGGAAGATCTTTTAGTCCGAGAAAATAACCCAGCCACCATGAACTGCAAAGTGTATTATTTTATTTTTCATCTTGGGAAGTAAGTAGAATGGTAGCTACAGGTGAAGTCTCTGCTGAAGTCAGACTACCTTGATTTTAATCCTGGCTCTACCAGACAAGTCATTTCTCTGTCTGCCTCAGTTTTCTTATCCATTAAATGGGATAAATTATACCTACTTTGTAGCAATTGTACCTACTTAATAGGGTTATTGTAATTCTTAAATGGAATAACAGAATGTGAAACATTTAGAATACTGCCTGACTTTTAGTAGTGATCAATAAAAAATTACTCTTGGGGGCTTCCCTGGTGGCGCAGTGGTTGAGAGTCCGACTGCCGATGCAGGGGACACGGGTTCTTGCCCCGGTCCGGGAGGGTCCTGCGTGCCGCGGAGCTGCTGGGCCCGTGAGCCATGGCCGCGGAGCCTGTGCGTCCGGAGCCTGTGCTCTGTAGCACGAGAGGCCACGGCAGTGAGAGGCCCGCGTACGCAAAGAAAAAAAAGAAAAATAATAACTTTTGGTTATTATTAGTTTTTATTACAAATACTAATAAATGGTGAAATTAGGAATTGTGTTCCTCTAATGAATATTTTGGAATTAGTTTTCTCAGTAGACAACAAATATAGATTAACCTGTTATGTGTAGACACTTGGGAATTAAAGATATGAATGAGGGATGATTACTCCTCAGAGCAAGCTCATGCCACTGTCTTCACAATAACATACCCAAAGGTGGTTGTATCTAACGCCACAGAAGACCAGTATGCATGTGAGGGGGCACCTTGGGTTCCAGTTGCTGTTTGGATTTGGATTCCAGGATCCTATTACTAGTCTAAGTAGGAAAACCCAGAGCAGTGCAGGGATAGAAAGGAAGTAGAAACAGTGTGTATCCTTTTTGGGAAAGTCTGGATAGGATGGAATAGAAGGGGCATCAGAGAGGTCCTTTCTTGAGGATGGGAGAGGAGGAGCCTGGACTGCGCAGGCTGGCGGGGTGGCTTGGGGAGACGCTGTGGAGAGAAGGCTGGGGGGGCTTGCCGGTGGACTCGGGACCAGTCGTAGCTGCAGATGGACACCTGGGGTTTCCGAGCCTGGCTTCGAGGAGCTGACCTGGGTGGGGTCTGGGTGGAGAAGGTTTAAGTTTATTGCTGAGAATGAGAACAGCCCAGAAAGATGTTTGAAAGAAAGTGCCGGGTGGTGCTGAGGCCCCTGGGATGGGAGACTGATGAGGGTGAGACTTAAGGGTTTTTCTCTTTTTTATTTTTCATTATTTTATTGCAGTTCCTTGTTTTAACACAAAATGAAATCCATACTTGATAGCAGGTACTTAGTGCTTATTGTATGCAGGCTCAGTTCTGGTCTACATACGTTACACGTACCGACTCATTTCAACGCCTGGCCACCCAGAGGGGCAGGTAACATCCTCCTGGTCACTTTACTGAGATGTGAGGTGACAGAGCCAAGGAAACATGGTCAGGAGGAGGGGCTAGGATCTGACCCCGGGCAGACTGAGTGTTGACTCTCTGTTCTTAATTATGATGCGCTGCCTCATAAAGCGAAACAAAACAAGAAAACAAACCTTAGAATTATCTAGAAGGCAGCAAGAAATAGAGCAAGGCAAAGTTATACTTTTCCTCCTTTCAGGTCCATTGATTGTCATGAATGACTTCTTACCAAAAAAAGGAGAGGTGATTTTATTGAACACTTACTTTGAGCCAGTTACGAATTTAAGTCATTTGTGTTGCTTGCCCCCTTTTAATCCTCACAACCCTAAAAGGTGGGTGTTCTGTGCCTAACTTGCCTGAGGTCACACAGCAAGGAGGCGCGGAAGGCCTGGAGCCATCTCAAGCTCTGGATGGCCGCTCTGACCCTCGCTGATGTCCCGTTGATTCTTTGGGTTAGTTTTCAGTTTTTTAACTGCATTTACTGTTCTCTCTGAAACAGCTGTGAATGTAGGACAAGCAAAAATCCCTCCCCTCTGTCAGCTGTGTTTCAGCTGGAAAACTGCAGCTTTGAAGGCTCCGTAGCAGCACAGATTTACTCTACAGAAAGCAGAGGCTAGAGGGGCCCCTGAATTCAGGAGGACGTCGTACTGGGCAAAGGCAGTCGATCCAACATGCTGATGACGCATCTCACTATCACTCCGGAGCCTTAAATTTCAAGGAAACTGAATACAAATCAATAACTTCAAAGACAGCATTTCATCAACTAGCAAGTCTTTATTACTAGGCTCTCAGTACTTCTTGGCCCAGCAGCGGTTTTTGCGGCTGAGTCTAATAATTTGATTAGATCATGCAGGCATGTGCCCTACATTTGGAATGTCTAGAGTTGCTTCTTGAAAAATCCAGTGCCCCTGGAAGTCTGGAGTGAATTACACACCTATTCTCACATGCTGACAGAAGTTTGCGCACTTTGCATTGCCTAGAACCTAAAGCTCTAGCACACAGCTGTAGGAATCCTGAGAAATCGACTAGAAACAGCCACCAGTGCCTGCTCATCCCTCGCAGTCTGTTCTTCCCTCTTCTATTCTACTGGCTCCATGACCCAAATTGTCCTTGTCTGCTTTTTCCACTCAATTTTCCCTTCCCCCCTCCCTTGGCTCCTGTTTGGCTGGCAGAACTGCTGTGGGAATACAGGACAGAATGAAGCACTTTGCCAGGGGCCATACATTCATTCCTCATGGGTTTGTTAATGTCCTGACCACAACTTGTGTGTATGCTGAGTAACCTCTGCAAAATGGTTACAGTAATATTGCTTTCTCTTGGTGCCCTAATGTGGCTTCCATTGGATTTTGAACAGTACAGCTTTTTAAATGAAACTTTTTATTTTGAGATAATGGTAGTTTCACATGCACTTGTAAGAAATAATACAGAGAAATGCTGTGTACCATTGACTCAGCTCCCACAGTGGTGAGATCTTGCAGAAGTGCACTGCAGTATCACATCTAGGTTACTGACATTGATTAAAACAAGACAACAACTCACCCATCTTTTTCAGATTTCCCGGTTTACTTGTATTCATCCTGTGTGTGTGTCTGTGTGTCTGTGTATCTAGATCCATGTGTAGGTTCATGTATCTCTACCACAGTCAGGATACAGAGTAGTCCCATCATCCCAAGGGACCGTCCTGTTGCCCGTCTGTAGCTGCACTCACCTGCATTGACTCTACCTCATCACCCTGACCTCCACCGCCTTGACAACCACTAACCTGTTCTCCGTTTCTATGATTATGCCATTTCCAAAAAGTTATATAAATAGAATCATACAGTATATGACCTTTAGATATTAGTTTTGAGATTGGACCTCAGCATAATTCCCTTGAAGTCCATCCTAGTTGTTGTGTGTATCCATGGTTCACTCATTGTTATGGCTAAGTAACGTTCCAAGGTGTGGATGTACCACAGTAAGTTTAATCATTCACCCACTGAAGGACGTCTGGGTTATCTACAGCTATTGGCTATTACGAATAAAGCTGCTATGAACGTTTGTGTACAGGTTTTTGTGTGGACGCACGCTTTCATTTCTCAGAGATAAATATCTGAGTACAGTTGCTGCATTGTATGATAGCTTATGTTTAGTTTTACAAGAAATTGCCAAACTGCTTTACAGAATGGTTGTACTATTTCACTTTCCAACCAGCAATGTATGAGTGATCCATTTCTCTGCATCCTCATCAGCATTTGGTGTTGTCACTATTTTTTATTTTAGCCATCCTAGGTCTGTAGTGATATCTCATTGTGGTTTTAACTTGCATTTCCCTGATGGCTAATGATGTTGAACATATTTTCATCTGCTTATTTGCCATCTATATATATTCCCTTCAAATATCTCTTCACAGCATTCGCCCATCTCCTAACTGAATTTTTGTTGTTGAGTTTTAAGACCTTTTATATATTCTAGATACTAGTCCTTTGTTGGATATGTGGGTTGCAAATATTTTCTCCCAGTCTGTATCTTGTCTTTTCAACCTCCTAATAAGCTTTTTTTGCAGACGAAGGTTTTAAATTCTGATGAGTTCTCATTTATCAGTTTTTCCTTTTATGGATCTTGCTATCAGAATCAAGTCTAAAAATGCTTTTTTTTTTTTTTAATTCTAGTTTTGAGGTGGTTTTTTTTTTTTTTTTTTTTTTTTTTTTTTTTTTTTTTTTTTTTTTTTTTTTTTTTTTTTTTTTTTTTTTTTTGGCTGCACCTCGGCTTGTGGGATCTTGGTTCCCCAACTAGGGATTGAACCCAGGGCTCCGGCAGTGAAAGTACTGAGTCCTAACCACTGGACTGCCAGGGAAATTCCCAAGTCTAAAAACTCTTCAACAAGCCCTAGGTCCCAAAGAATTTTTCCTGTATCCTTTTCTAATAGTTTTGTAGTTTTACATTTTATATTTAAGTCCATGACCACTTGAGTTAATTATGTATAGGTGTGAGGATTAGGTCAAAGTTAATTTTCTTTTGCCCTATGAATGTCCAATTCTTAAAAACACTGTCCTTCCTCTATTCAGCTTTTGTGCCTTTGTCAAAAATCAGTTGTTCATATTTCTATATTTCTGGGTTCTCTCTTCTGTTTCATTGCTCTATGTGCCTGTCCATCTGCCAGTACCATATTGTCTTGATTACTGTAGCTTTATGGTAAGTCTTAACATAGGGTAAAGTGATTTCTCTTATTTCAGTGTTCTTTTTCAAAATTGTTTTAGCTATCCTAGTGCCATTGCCTTTCCATATAAATTTTATAATAATCTTGTCTCTGTATAGAAAGAATTTTGCTGGGATTTTGATAGGAGTTGCACTAACACTATAGACCTGTTTGAGAGAACTGACATCTTTACTCTGTTGAATCTTGCAGTCCTTGAACAGTACGTCTCTCCATCTATTTAGTTCGTGTCTGATTTCTTTCATCAACGTTTTGTAATTTCAGCATACAGAGTCTTATCTATGCTAAGCTTTTAGTTACTTATTTCATTTTGTTTGGAGTAAGTGTAAATGGTATTATGCTTTTAATTGTCATTCCCACATGTTTGTTAGTACATGGAAATAAATTCTATTTATTTATGTTTTTGCATGTGTTTATCTTGATTTTTTTTTTTTTTTAATTTTATCTTTGGATGCTTTGGGTCTTCATTGCACGCGGGCTCTCTCTGGTTGTGGTGAGCGGGGGCTACTCTTTGTTGCAGTGCGCGGGCTTCTCATTGTGGTGGCTTCTCTTGCTGTGGAGCACGGGCTCTAGGCGTGCGGGCATCAGTAGTTGCAGCACATGGGCTCAGTAGTTGTGGCGCACGGGCTTAGTTGCTCTGAGGCGTGTGGGATCTTCCCGGACCAGGGATCAAACCTGTGTCCCCTGCACTGGCAGGCAGATTCTTAACCACTGCCCCACCAGGGAAATCCCTGCATGTGTTTATATTGTATTCTGTGACTTTACTCAGCTCATTTATTGGTTCCAGGAGGTTTTTCTTTGTAGATTCCTTAGGATTTTCTACATAGTCAATCATATCACCTGAAAATAGGAACGATTTTACTTCTTCCTTTCCAATTTTTCCTTATTCTTTCCTTATGTGGTGGTTGGAATATCCAGTACTATATTGAATAAGAGGGGTGAGAGCAGATGTCCTTGCCTTATTCTGAACCTTAGGGATAAAACATTGGCTTCCATGCTTAACTATGATGTTAGATATAGGTTTGTTGTAAATATTCCTTATCAAGTTGAGGTAATTGCACTCTATGCTAACTCAGAGTTTTTATCATGAATATTAGACTTTGTCAAATGCTTTTTCTGTATCAGTTGATATGATTGTATGATTTTTCTTCTTCAGCCTGTTTATATGATGGGTTACATGGAATGATTTTCAAATGTTGAACCAGCTTTGCATACCTGGTATAAATCCTACTTGGTCATAGTGTATATAATTCTTTTTATCCATTGTTGGGCTCAATTTGCTAATATTTTATTGAGGCTTTGTACATCTAAGTTTATGAGAGACATTTATCTGTAGTTTACGTTTTTGTGCCATCTTTGGTTTTGGTAGCAGGGTAATACTGACCTCATAAAGTTAGTTTGGAAGTGTTCCCTTCTCTTCTCTCTTGATGAGATTACATAAAATTGGTGTTAATTACTCTTTAAATGTTTGGTAAAATTCTTCAGCGAAATCACCTCATCTGGGAGCTTTCTACTGGGGAGCATTTTTTTTTTTTATTTTTCAAATTTGATTTCTTTAATGATAGGACTATTCAGGTTATCTGTTTCATCTTGGTTGAGTTTTGGCAGTTTGTAATTCACAGAATTGGGCCATTTTATTTGCATTGTCAAATTTACGACATGGACAATTTTCAGTGGCTCTTGAATGCTATTTAGGCCTGCTCTGTTTATCTGATGCCGTTGGATTCCCTTCCAGTCCTCTGTTGGTCTTGAAGGAGGCAGAAGTTTCCACAGGCAGAGGTGCCTGGTGCCTCCAGGGAGGGAGGGCATCCTCAGGCTTGAGGGGAAGGACACAGCTTCTGGTACTGGGCTCTTATTTTGGCTGGATTCCCCTGCCTGTGGGGAGTAGAAAGCACGTCCCAGGTTAGTGACACCTGGCTGCCTAGTGAAGTCTCAGGCCTGCAGAAACAGGCTTCCCGGCCCGGGCACTTGTAGAGAGATCCCCTTTGCCATGGCTGCATGGCATCTCTTGGTGAGGAGAGGAGTCTCAGGCCAGTGGGGAAAGAAGACCCTTCTTCTGGCTGCTTATGTGTAGCGGACCCTGGATTGACGAGCCCCCTTGTCTGTGCTGCCGGGCTCACGTCTTGTTGTTCAGTTCAGGTGAGGAAGGAGCCTGCCTTGACTCTCCTGCTGCTGTGCTGGGCCCAAGTCCTTCCTTCTGTTGGTTGGGGGTGTGGTCATGAATACCCCGTGCCATCTTCCTCCAGTTCTGGGGTCCCTGACCCGTTTGACTGTTCACAGTAGAGACTTATTATTGCTCATGAGTCTCTGGGTCAGCTGGGTGCTTGTCCTGGTCTTGGGTGGGCTCAGCCGTGTGTTTGTGGTCAGCTAAGTGTCTGTGTTGAGCCAGACGGGGCTCTCTCACATTTGAGGATCAGCTTTTTCTCTGGGCTGACCAAGGATGGCCTCGGCTTGGACCACTGTGCTCTCCTCCATGTGGTCTCTGACCCATCAGCAGGCCAGCCGGGGCTTGTCTGTGTGTCAGCTGCAATGTTCCAGGAGAGTGGGGAAGGGCACAGGGCCCCTGGGACCTCGGCTTGGAGCTGGTATGCCATCCCTTCTGTCAAAGCGAGACATCTGTGGCATTTCTCTTTGCTTCATAGGATGGATTTGGCTTTTGAACAAACCCAGCTTAGGCCAACCCCCTTGGAAAGCAATATGCTTTAACTTCTCAGAAATTTGTATCTTTGCCAGATTATTTCTTGACATTTTTCTGCGTTTTCCAAGTTTCCTAAGAAAAGTGTGTATTGTTTTTACAATCTAAAAACAATTATAAAATTTGGAGGTTTTTTCAGGATTTATGAGCTTCTGAATTCTACCCTTTGTCTACCTTTTCTAAATTAATTTGTGACATTAGTCTTCAGGTATCTCTGATTCTGAGTCTGGCAAACCATGATGGGACCCCTTCTAGATGAGATTGTTAATTACCAAACTCATGCTTTCTTCTCTGAGGGGCACCTTTACCTCCATGGTCCATCCTCTCTGGAGGGTCCACTGGTTGAGGACTCGTGGAGGCTGGGTGCCCAGGTGCTGGTGGGCAGCAGGGTCAGCTCCTCCAGGAGCCCTGTCCATTCTCTTCCACTGCTGCTCCTGGAGAAAATCACCTTCCCCAATCTTCAGTCGCAGTTGTTTTGGCATCACCAGGGGTTTTGCTCTGCGTGTGCTGGTTTTCAGTGAATACAGGTCAAATAAGAGGTTTGGAAATAGTTCGAGGCGTTTGTTTTCATGAGCTCCCCGTGGTCTCTCTTCACTGCTTTCGCCTTTTTCAGGCTGTCCTGATTTCGGTCAGGTTGAACCTCGTGCCGTTGCCATTTGGTAGGTCCGAGCAGTTCAGCACTGGCAGCGGCGCTCGGCTCAACACCCTGCGTCGCTGTGGTCTGCTCAGCGGCCGGCCCGCTCCCGGGCAGCCTTCCTTCCTGCCTGCAGAGCAGGCGGCCTGAGCGTCTTCCATCCGTGACACGCACACGTTTGTCTTGCTCGTTCGGGCTGATGTTTTCAGGGTAATTTTCAGCCTTCCATAGCGTTTTTACTCTTTTCGTGTTTTTCCTGTTTAATTCTTGTGCTCAGTCATTATTACCTCTTTAAATGTTATGATCTTTTGGTTAATGCCTCTGACTCTCCCTCTCCTACAACTTAATGGCTCGTGACCAGTATTTGCACCAGTCTACTAAGGGAGTTCCCGTTTGATGTCCTACTCAAGTGTGATCTATTTCCCACCCTGTGTCCTCCACAGCACCCTCCATTCAGCACCTGCTGTGCCCCGGGCTGAGTGCCAGGCCCTCGGGTCATGGGTATGATGGTGGATCCCACCGAATGTGTGTTCAATAATTGTTTGCTGGGTGAATACACAGGAGAGAGGGACTGAGAAGAGTGAGTGGTATTAGGTTGGGTGGAGCTTCCCATCTTCGGGAGACAGAGTTTCAGTGTGCGGAGGACAGTCGTGGATGTATGTACTGAGGGGCTTTGGGAAAACCAGGGAGACTTTTGTTTTTCATACGCGATGTGTCCACCTTCTGCTTCCCAATTGCATCCTGAAAAGATATTCTGTCAGATTTATGTGCGGGCAATTCAGGGCCTGTATCACTACCACCGGAGCAAATGGTGCCCGGTTTCTACACTTCATCCCGCATGTCTCGCTCCGTGTAATGAACCCGGCCGGGCCCGTTGCTGTGTAACGTTTCTCTGCTGGGTGCTCTCCTCACTCATCTCGCAGAGGCGTTGCAAGGCTTAAATGGGAATAATGTGTGACTGTATATAAACCACTGTGCAAGCAGCATGGATTTTAAACGTGCAGTCACCATGTACCATAGTTAATAATCATTGCAAAATATGTGAACGGCCCACAGTAAATCACCTGAGAAACGATCACTAGAAAAGGAGATATTTTGCTAAGATTTTTTTTCTAGAAGAATTAAAGCAGAGACCTAAATAATGTACCAATAAGCTGGTTTCCTGGACAAGGATGAATCTAGAAAGGGCATATGACAGAAATTGACCTTGATTTTGTTACAGAGACTTAAGGATGCCACGCAGTAGCCTTTCCTAATCTGCCATATAGTGAAACTTCTCGAAGTCTCCATGGTAACATGCAGAGAACTATAGCACATAGAGCAGTGTATACCTGCATGAACTCTGATCCAGCAAGAGATCTGCATCCTTCCCCACATCCCACTGGCTCTTTCACCTCTGTGCTTTCCCAGTGCCTCAGCTGCCTGCTTCTTCGTGGCTAACCATGATGATCTTTTCCTCCAAAACCTACTTCATAACTCACCCTTTCTGCTTTTGCTCTACCCACCTCGGCACTTACACAGGAGGAGATGAAGGTGTCTCTGTAGGGGGGCAAACTCTGCGTTATGATAAAGACACTCGAGACATAAAAAATGAATGTTTTAACTGCAGACCTGAACGAAACACGAGTTTGATCTTCAAGTGACTTTTGTCCCACCCTTTATATTCAGATGGCTGTGCACTAATTTGCCCTCATTCGTATGCTGCTTAAGAGATATCCCTAAGCCTTTTTACAAATAGTCTAATGTTTGAATAAGATGTTATGGCTGTCAAAGTGTTTACTCATATAATCCAACTTGTTCCTCACCTCGTGAGGTAGCCAAGGCAGGTAGCAAGATTGTCATGTTACAGACGAGGACACATCCTCTGATGTGATATTTAGCCTGAGCTCAGGGTGGACTTTCTGAGATTTTTGATTGACCACCAGCTTGCAGCTTTTCATGCCAGATTACAAAGTGCATTTACATGTTATTTTGCACTGATTATCTTAATCTTAGGGACTTTGCAGAAAGTTGTTCTAAAAGCATTGTGGTGATTATGAAAGGAGATGTGGTCTCCTCCCCAGTTCCCGCCGCAGTTCTAAGCATTAATTCTATAGCACCAGCTTCCTGTAGAGAAAGGATCAGCAGGGGGACGACGGACGTCGTTATTTGGTAGCTGACATTTCCTAACATGATTTTACTTTACATAAGTAGCTTGAAGTCTTTCTTGATTATTCTCTCATCTACCTTTAGGCAAAAGAGGTGTTTTTGATCTGTGCGTATAGAAATCAACTGGTGCCATGCACTTTCCATGCCATTATGACTGCCATCTTGGTAACAGCCGGTGGTGTATAATATGAAAGTCTTTCTACTTCTAAGCAAATTTTGTTTTCCCTATTAAGAACAAAGGTTAATAAGAAGCTGGAATTTTCTGTACTAACATTAGTCCATATTTTTATAGCATCTGCCTAAAGAAAATCATGAAAAAACAAGGTGATAATATATTTTAGAACAAGCCCTCATGACTTAGATTTTTTAAATGATGCCTTGTTAAGTGTTTTGGACTTTGGACAAAAAGTCTCCTTGAGAAACTCCATTTCCCACTGCATCATGTCTCTTTACACGGCTGGGCTGCAGTTCACATTTTTATATCTGAAAAATATAGTCAGAGAATGTTTTTGTTTCATCTAACATTTATTTCTACACATGAGCAGATGACCCGCCTGCATCTGTATTTATGCCCTGATGCTGTGAGTGTGTGTTTTGTATTTCATCATAGTCAAGTACATCATGTGTTTTTAGCTGGTTGAAGTGTATTTAGAGCAACCATGAATCTAGCATGATCCATAAAGTAAAATACATTTCATCTTAACAGAACAGACTTGGCAGAATGTCTGACTTTAAACGTAAGCTTAAGCAAAACGATGAGTTCATAATCATTTAGTGTGAACTAAATAAGGTTGAAGGGCCCTGTGGGGTCCATTACTTCAAAGTGCTTCTATGATTACACATTACAGACTGCCTTCCTGGTAAAACGCTGTTCAGGTGGGAGGCAAGCTGGTTTCAGACTAAAGAATCTGTTAGTTTTCTAGGTTTAACATCCTCCGACACTTGATAGGATTTGGGATTCCAGTGTAGCTGCAGCTTTTATTGCAGACACTTAATTGAGTGCCTCAGAGCAAAATGAAATGAACAAAGACAGGATTAAATTATGGATGTTCCTTTTTTATCTTTTGGCCAACAGTTGTGCCCAGTTTCTTTTCTAATTATATTATTTCAAATTGATTGATATAAAAAATAAACACAGTATCTTTAAGACTAGGTGTATACCATCTGGTCCAAGAAACTCTGAATAGAATGAGTATGGAGTTGAAGTTGCCCAGGCTGCCTCCCCCAAGCTTCAGAAAGGAGTCCCCTTAGGGCTGGTGTAGTTTAGTAATGGCCTGCAGTAAATCCCCATTCCTGAGTGGGCAAGGACCGGCAGATCCATCTTCTGTGTCTCAGCTACCAGAGCTACAAATGATTCTAAAGACAAATGGGAGGCACTGAGCAGTAGTTGGTGTTTCTTGGTGAAGTCACGCTCTTTTGTGTGTGGCAAAAACAACAAGCATCCTGTACATTTTAGAATCACGGACAGAGTTAGCCGAATCAGACCTGATTTTTTTTAAACATCTGTTGAGTGAAAAATCGTTTTTGAATTTGGTCTTGGTACTGCATCTCTTTCTTTGAAATGCCATTTAAGATGAAAGGACTCTTCTAACTGAAACAGAATCGGGGACGGGGGGAACAGTATATAGTTAAGAAGCTGAGGCCAGTCTGCTTAGAAAATGTGAAAACAGAAAACAAAATGCGGGAAAACATTGCAAATGAGATTATTTTTTTTTAACAGACTGTTGATGTAAATTCTTCGTAAAGTAGTTGTCTCCTGGAGGGAAAAGGGAGAAGAAAACAGAGCACATATGGGAAATTACCCAGTAAGTGCAGGCATTTAATTTGAAACATGCAATTGCCCGTGGTTGTAAATGCCCTTCCAAGCTCCAAGTCTGTGAGGTGTAAGGAGAGAGGAGACGGTCTCTTAAAAATTTCCCAAAGCATTGCGAATTCAGACGCTGCTGTCCACAGTTGTCGTGTCTCCACCCAGTTTGACACATCACAACACTGTTCAGGGTGCCCTTATCTCATTTCCCCATGCAACATTGCGAGATAAATATGTATTGAGTAAATAAGGTGTATGTTTCAGATACACACAGTTTTAGAGAATTGCTTACTTGTATCAGGTCACGGGTCTTGTCATCTGTGTCGGATGGTACAGTCGTGGTCATGTATGTTATACGCGAATGGGATCTCTTTCAAAACAGGACAGGCTGGCGCCACAGTGGAGCAGAGAGGGCAGACTGCTGTCCTTAAGCGCCTCTCGTTTTTGTCCTGTTTCTCTTCCTTTGAGTTCTGTCTGTCTGTTGGCTTCTGTCTCTCTCCTTCCTTCCTTCCCACCTCCTAGTAAACAGCATTCCTGTGCTGGACAGAGCATCTCCAGCTGACTTAAGCAGGGTCCTCTTTCACAACTGCCGTCATTATGCATAATCAATAATTGGTGCTGTCGACTTGCTGCAGGTTAGACGGGCTTTTCCGGTGAGTGCTGTAGCGCTCGGATACAGGAAGAGGCCACTGAAATAGGCCACCTCTTCCACGGCCACCCCTTTGGAGTCTTTCTCCTCTTTCCCACCTAAAAACATACCAGATAGTTTTGGATCCAGAGTCTTAAATTCTGGCCTAGTGACAGTCATGTATGTGAAACACAAAAGAAGGAGAGAGGATTCTGTAAGCCTGTCCGTATGGAAGGATGCAAATAGAAGCGCAAAGGGTACCATCAGGTGTCTTCCAAGTGGCAAAGCTGTTTCTGTGTCAAGTTTTGGGGTCCATGACCATCGATTTGCCCCGATAACAATGAATTTTATACAATAAGTACAGTATTTATCTCTCTTACGTAGTGAATGTTTGCTTGCATTAGCGGTAGAAGAAGGACAGAAGAGGGAAGTTTAAGGGTGCCCGAGTGCTTTACAGTTTGCTTTTCCTTAAAAAGAAAATTTTGTTTTGAACACACGCGAGTCCTGCTGCCCTACGACTAGTACACCCTGCAACTCCCGTGGCTCTCTTTGCTCTCCTCCACCTCGACAAACATGCTAGTTCATTAAAGGTAACATCACTGGAACTTCATGTCAACTTATTTAAAAAATAGCAAAGAAGGTGGAAGAAACGGGACAAACCCTGTTATCTTCCGTTGCTCAAACCGAATTGGTTGATGCTGCTTCCCTTACACTTCAGTGGTGCTTGACATAAACACTGCTTTCGTTTGCAGGTTGCAAATAAGAAATGCGACTCCCCTTGACAGTATATTCGTGATCATTAAAATTCTTTCATCCCAGGAAAGACTTATTATCGAAATCATTTTTTTTTAATCCCATAAGGAGGGCTTCCCTGGTGGCGCAGTGGTTGGGGATCCGCCTGCCATTGCAGGGGACACGGGTTCGAGCCCTGGTCCGGGAAGATCCCACATGCTGCGGAGCACCGAAGCCCGTGCGCCACAGCTACTGAGACTAGCGCTACAGCCCGTGAGCCACAACTACTGAGCCCGAGTGCCGCAACTGCCGAAGCCTGTGCGCCTAGAGCCTGTGCTCTGCAACAAGAGAAGCCACCGCAATGAGAAGCCCCTGCACCACAACGAAGAGTAGCGCCCGCTCGCCGCAACGGGAGAAAAGCCCGCGCGCAGCAGCGAAGACCCAAGGCAGCCAAAAGTAAAAGTAAATAAAATAAATAATTTTTTTTTTTTAAACCCCACAAGGAAAACGTTTCTGCCATAGAGTATAGTCTTTAATCTTCGTTCTTCTTTTGCCCACTTAATTTTAATTTTCTGGCATTGTTTGAATGCTAATTATGATCGACAGAACTCCTTTTTCTAAATATATTCATCGAAATTCTGATTAACTAGGGAAAACACAAAGAAAATAGTTATTTCAGTCGCAGAAGTGAAGTATTTATTTCATTTGTAGAAAGGCAAAGCTGACAAAGCACAACAACAAAGTAAAAATTATCAACGCTGAAGACAGACCTTGTGCTCCTCCTGCTATTGCACTGGTTTGAAGAGGATCTTCTAACGCTAGAGATGAACCTATGTAAGAAGAAGAAATAAACACCTGTAGAAACTAGTTTTAAAACATTCGTTTTTCTAAGGCATTGTTGCGAAATCTCTTCTAGTTGCCTCAATTTCTGTCTCTCAGGGATTCCCAAAGTACCTTTGTGTAAATAGTAAGAATCATTCCTCTAGAGGATGACTCTTTTTTTTTTTAAGCCGGCCCAGTCCACAGGTATCCTTTTTTTAAACGTAACATTGGCCAGCTCACCATAGTACAGTTCACTCAGAGCCGCACTCTTAAAACCCCCGTGTATTTGACCCACTGGCAGAAATGTAACATACCTGCTCTCTCTGCTGTCCCTTGTACATTTAGTAGCTTTGTGAACCACTGCATCAAAGCATTGCTAGACAGAAGAGGTCATTTCACTGGGGCCTGCCTACACCTCAGGAGCACTGGAGTTCTTTCTGCCATCAGTGTCAGAGGCAGATGGCACAGGGCCTGCTCTCAGCAAGTCTGCAGACGCAGGAGCGGAACGTGAGCTGTTGCTCACAGAGCCATCGGGAGAAATGCAGGGCAGCTCTGCACCGAGCTGGGGAATGACTCCCTGACTTGAGGACATGGGGAGGGGGAAGGGTAAGCTGGGACAAAGTGAGAGAGTGGCATGGACATACGTACACTACCAACTGTAAAATAGCTAGCTAGTGGGAAGCAGCCGCATGGCACAGGGAGATCAGCTCGGTGCTCTGTGACCACCTGGATGGGTGGGATAGGGAGGGTGGGAGGGAGGGAGACGCAAGAGGGAGGAGATGTGGGAACGTATGTATATGTATAACTGATTCACTTTGTTATAAAGCAGAAACTAACACACCATTGTAAAGCAATTAGACGCCAGTAAAGATGAAAAAAAAAAAAAATAATGCTGAGGAATTGGCCCACTCTCAGGAGCAGGGTCCCTGGTACAAGCAGGAGGGCAGCAGGTGGGCAGTCTCAAAGTTCCACCACCAGTGCTGGCCCCAGGACCACACTCCCTCTGCGGGGATCGGAAGCAGGAAGCCACCTGTGTGACTGTTGGCTTCCGGATGGAGCATCACTCGTGCTATCGCAGGCAGCGACGTACCCTCTGCCACTTGGCACTTGGGAAGTAGAGAACGTGGTCACCGGAACCCCTGTGGCCACTGCTGCCCACACACCAGACCCCCCGTGTCTGTGCTTGACAGGAGCCATGGCAGACACATGGACCCTCAGCTCTCCCTCCCCTGCCTCAACAGTGCGTGCAGCCAATGTGTGAAACCCCATGCGCGGTCTGCAAACACGGCTTTGAGCTTTCTAGCTTCTGCCGCCCGGGAGGGTCTACCACAAGGGGAATGGATGGAGGTGAGCAAGCCATGCTGTGGTGTCAGCCCACCCTATCTGCATTTGCATGCAGTTTGCTGCTGCAGGCAAATGTGTCATATTTTGTCATGGTTTCTCTTTTTTTTTGGTTAATTAATTAATTAATTTTTTTTTGGCTGCATTGGGTCTTCATCGCTGCCCGCGGGCTTTCTCTTGTTGCGGTGAGCGGGGGCTACTCTTCGTTATGGTGCCGTCGGCTTCTCAGTGCGGTGGCTTCTCTTGTTGCAGAGCACAGGCTCTAGGCGTGCAGGCCTCAGTAGTTGTGGCACACAGGCTCAGTAGTTGTGGCTCGCAGGCTGCAGAGCACAGGCTCAGTGGTTGTGGAGCATGGGCTCTAGGTGCGCGGGCCTCAGTAGTTGTGGCACGAGGGCTCGGTAGTTGTGGCGCACGGGCTTAGTTGCTCCATGGCATGTGGGGTCTTCCTGGACCAGGACTCGAACCCATGTCCCCCTGCATTGGCAGGCAGATTCTTAACCACTGCACCACCAGGGAAGTCCCTGTAATGTGTTCTATTAGAATTCCGCATGCTGCACTGTTCTGATGTCATTATTTCTATACCCTTAGATCAATTATATGGTGTATCCAACAGTCCTCCCCAAGGGCCCCTCAGGAAGCATCGCTTTATAAGGACATGGCATCTCCCAGTGTGAGGTGAGGAGTTGGAACTCAGGCCTGAATCCTTAGGCTGCTTGGGTCTCCTGGTCTGTCCTTGGAACAAGGCCTGGGCTCAGGCGGGGTTTGGAGGTAGAGTGGAGCTATTGCCAGGGCTTCCTCTCTGCTCTCTGAACATGGCTTGCCACCGGTTGGCTATGTACCACGAGGTCTTCTCTGAGGGAGACAGAGCTTAGCCATACACTAGATGTGATAATACTGTTTTGTGTAGGGGCAGATCCTGAAGGAATGAAATTGATTGACCCTTGAGAAGTCTATTGACTGCGGAAGCTAATTCTGCTCCTGGCTGCTTGTACTAGTTTACATACGTGTGAATAAGTGTTCTTAGGAAATCCCTTTCAAAACTAATCATTTTAATAGTACTTTTTGTGTTGGGTATTTTAGAAGTGTTGATGAAGCCATTTGTATGTACTTTCTGAATTAAAAAGGAAAGTGATGATGGATTGAAAAAATGTACCATCTAGTTTCTGGTTAAACATGGAACATTAACTTTACACCTCTCTCTCTCTTCTCTTCCTCTTGAAATCCCAAGAAAATGTCAGTGAGAGAATAAGAAAGTATAAACTACAAGGGAAGGAGTGGGAGAGACAGCAGTGTTCCGTAGATGTGGGAGCTGCAAAGACCTTTGCAGGATAGAAAGCGTTTGGAGGAGCCAGAGCTGGATTAGCGGAACTGAGGCAGTTACGACAGACCGAGATCAGTTTGTCCACACACCCCGTAAAGACTGCAGGACAGGTCTTGTGGATGCCAGGAGGTGCAGGATGGAAGTGGCAGAATTGGTGGAAAGTTCCTAAGTAGGCTTTTTACTCATTTTCCCACCACTGCCCACCCCACTCCCCAGGACCAGTTGTCTTTTCAGGGGGAGGTTGACCTAGAGAGAGACCCTCACATGGGGCTACTAGGTGTAGCAGAGGGTGGGGTGAGAGGAGATGGAGTGACAGTCTGCACGCTGAATGCTGGACCCACTGCCCATTTTCTGCCCTGTTCCCCCAGATACCAGCAACCAGACATTTACATTCACAGTCAAGAAGCCAGGGGTGGGAGGATGGTTGTCCCTGAAGAAGCTAAATGAACTCAGGGGAAAGACTTTCAGATATTGATATTTGTCAGTCAGGAAAATAGAAGTCATGCCAGGTATTTCAGCAGAGGGGATTTAACATGTGGTATTGATTGTTACATAGGTGTTGGAAGGCTGAAAGCAGAAAGGTGGTAACCCAGAGCTGGCAACTGTAGGAGCAGCTGCCACTGCTAGGGCTGGGGAGACACGAGGGACAAGGCTGAGACCATGGAACCCAAGAGCTGCGAAGACCACCCCTCAGAGCCGGCTCAGAGGGCTGAGGGGGAGGCGCCACCTGGCGGCTGCTGGGGGCTTGGACCTGCCCTGAGCGCGCGAAGAAGAAGCTGGAGGCTGGAGCAAAGTCTGCTGCTCGGCACAGGGCCACAGCCACCAGCCTGGTATCCTGGCACAGGGTAGGACAGTGGCTTTGGAGCTCGGTGCATGGCCCACGCAGAGGCAAAGGTCAGGTGACGAGCCTCAAAGACTTGAAAGTGATTGCGTCCGGGAGTGGGGCTGGGGAGATACGCAGGGGTGGCACAGGGACTTCTGTGCCTTTGGAGAGAAATTTAAGCACAGTAGACGCCCCTCAGCAGTGGCTTCACTTTGCTCAGCTTCAGTTAACCTGTGGTCAGTTGTGGTCTGAAAATATTAAATGGGAAATTCTGGAAATAATTCATAAGTTTTAAATTGAGTGTTCTTCTGAGTAGTGTGCTGGCCTACTCTGTCCCAGCTGAGACATGAATCATTCTTCTGTCCAGCAATATCCCAACCAACAGTCACTCAGTAGCCATCTTGATTATCAGATCAACTGACATGGTGTCGCAGTGCTTGTGTTCAAGTCACCCTTATTTTATTTAATAATCGCCCCAAAGTGCAAGGGTAGTGATGCTGGCGATTTGGATATTCTCTTACTGTGCCTAATTTATAAATTAAACTTTATCATAGGTATGTATGTATAGGAGAAAACATAGTATATGTAGGGTTTTGTACTATCCACAGTTTCAGGCATCACTGGGGGTCTTGGAACATATCCCTCGCAGATAAGGGAGGACCACTGTTTGGGTACGTTAGCTTGAGCTTTCTTTTTTTTTCGACAGTGGTCGAAAGAGCTTTGATTCTGGAGTCCCCCTGCTTAGGTTTCAATCACAGCTCCACTCTCGCTAGCTATGTGACTTTGGACAAGTTACGTAACCTTTCTGTGCCTCAGTCTCTAATAACTGTGCCTAGCTCCCAGGGTGTTATAAGGATTATTTAGTAGTTGTAAATTGTAAAGTTGAACCTTGTCTGGCCTACAGTAAACATTAGATACGTGCTTGTTAAACAAAAACACCTGGACTGCGGCTTGTACCATTCATGGCTGAGCTGGTGAGCAAAACCAGAATTTAGCTGAGTAGGAACATGATGTTGTGAGATCAAGCCAGCTAGTGGAACTACAGCTGGTGAAATAGGAGTCCAGAAGCAGATTTAACCCCTGGGAACTGGTTGGAATGATTTGGATGCCAGAGCTTCAGATATTATTAGAAGGGAACTGTTGCAGATACCATGTCATGTGGACCAAGTCATGGTATAGACGTGAGGAAAGTCTGACTTGGTGGCAACTGGTTGTCCTAAAGCTTCCCCAAGCCCATTGGTCACGAGCCCAAAGCAGTGCAATGTTCCCGATCCTACTAGCTAGTGGGAAAAGGCTGCTGGTGTGATTCCTGCCTGGTCTTCATGCCTTCAGGACCCAATCCGAGGCTGAGTGGGATGATGCCAAGAGCTCTCCTGGGTGGGAAGGGAACCTGGGGAAGGGGTGGCTCACACCAAGTGCCCTCTCCGATGCAGGAAGCCTCCAATTCTCTGTCTCTGAAAGGGGGATCGATTTTGAAATAGACCTTAGTCAAGGGTGATCAGCCTGGACCGTGCTCTAGGGACGCAATTCAATCTGGGATCCTTTGGCCAAATATGGAACAAAGCTTCCACATACCTGGCATTGCTTGGAAACTTGCATGGACCCTAAAGCAGGGTCCAGACCATCCTGGACAGCCACTTCCACATCCCTAGTGGCCAGATCCTGACGGGCAGCAGCCTGAGAGTGTGGGAGTCCTGCTCCTCTTAGCCACAGAGCACCTGAGTATGGGCCTGCGTATGTGTTTATTCCTCCCCTTTTTGCGTTCTTTTTTCCTTTCTTCTTCAGTCATTTCTAGTGAACACCGAAGAATTAATTTTTAAATTTTTCTAAGATGTATGTTCTTGAATGTATGCGGTGTATCTTATATATCTTTATATTCACTGTTCCCCTGGCCCCGCAGGCCCCGCAAAGAGCTGACCCTTGTTAGCTGACAAATTAATGAATCACACAAACCAGGCCTTTTATACTCTCACTTTCTTTCCCACTGCCTCACTGATCGTCTTTCGTCAGGGACCTGAATATCTCTTCTCTCTCTCCCATCCATCCACCATTCATTCATCCACCCACTTAGCCATTCATGCATCAGTTTATTCATCCATCCATCCATCCATGCATCCATCCATCCATCCATGCATCCATCCATCCATCCATCCTCTGTGGGTCTCTGTACATCTCACTCTAAGCTCATTTACTTAACATCAGGGCCACTGCTGGCTCCTGCTTAGGATCTGATTCTCTGTAACTTCTAGCACACATACCAGCCTAGCTTTTAACATAGAAAGCTTAATAAATGCATTTATTGTATCTTCGACACAATGAATGTTAACGTTGTAATAACTCAAGGCTTTTATACGTGAGAGCGAAAAAGATTCATTTCACAGGGATACATAGAATGGTGAGGGTGATAATGGGAAGAAAAAATAAAAGGTCAGAGGATTCCAGAATCCTCCAAATGGGACGATGATAAAATTAACACCATTAAGAAGAGTGATGTGCTGTTATGAAAAGTATTTACCCAAATGTCCCTTTTAAAAAAATTATAGTAACATGTGAGGGTTATAAGTTCAATATTTTGGTCTGTTTCTATAAAAGACAAATAATACATTTCTAAATTTGAAGGCAACCCCTCCACTCTTATAAGATCCTGTCAGTGATTCATTTACTTAGCTTTAAACCATGTCTTCTTGTATTCCTCTGAAAAGACATGATCATTATTAATAATGAGCTACACATAAGATGTATTTTCTAATGGACAGAAAAGCTGTGTATTTGAAGATCTTCATGCCTCACAAAGAAAAGCCTGCCCCGTGATCGACATGACTAAACTAACCCTGAGTATTCCGCACAGTGGTGGTCATGTTAGATCAAGGACGGCTCCTGGGCCTCGGGTAGTCTTCTGGTCTCTTTCTCTGTGCAGACTTTCAGCAGACCCTCCAGCCTCTGTCTGCCCTTTCCAGCTTTTGCACCCTTCTTGTCAGTCAATTCTGTGGCTACTGTCAGCAGCTAAGCAATCTTGTTTTTCCTTTAGGTTTGGGAAGCCATAAATTGCACCTTTTCTAACCTTCCACTCCTCTGCCACCTAGCTATTATTGGAAGTGAGATTTAAAGACTAAATGGGGTGTCAGCATTCAGAATACTGATTCTTTAATGGCTGTGCAGTGGGGTTACTCTGGAATCACAGGAAGGGAATGTGCTGAGCCTGGGCGGGGGTTGGGGAGTAGGGAGAAGCATTTTTGCACAATTGCAGTCACCTTGGAAAAGGTAGCTGGATCTGCCTGAGCTTGCTTAGGGTCCCTCCCCGTCTCTTTAAAGGGGTATCTGGGAACAGAGTCCTCCTTTGCCCGCTCTCCGGAGAGTCCTGAAACCCTCTATTTCCGAAGCCCTCTTGCTCTGAGGGTGATCCCCCAATCCCACTGTCTGGGAGTGGCGTCCCCCGACTTAGCACAAGCCAAATTTGTCTTTTTTTTTTTTTTTTTTTTTTTTTTTTTTGCGGTGCGCGGGCCTCTCACTGTTGCGGCCTCTCCCGTCGCGGAGCACAGGCTCCGGACGCGCAGGCTCAGCGGCCATGGCTCACGGGCCCAGCCGCTCCGCGGCACGTGGGATCTTCCCGGACCGGGGCACGAACCCGCGTCCCCTGCATCGGCAGGCGGACTCTCAACCACTGCGCCGCCAGGGAAGCCCCAAATTTGTCTTATTTTTAATAAACACGCTATCTTTATAAAATTACTCTAATATGTTCTTTGAGTTCATTTGACATCTCATAATTTTTACCTCCTTTTAAAAACGTATAGGGACTTCCCTGGGGGCGCAGTGGTTAAGAATCCGCCTGCCGATGCAGGGGACACGGGTTCGAGCCCCGGTCCGGGAAGATCCCACATGCCGCGGAGCAGCTAAGCCCGTGCGCCACAACTGCTGAGCCTGCGCTCTAGAGCCCGCGAGCCACAACTCCCGAGCCCGCGTGCCGCAGCTACTGAAGCCCGCGCGCGCCTAGAGCCCGTGCTCCGCAACAAGAGAGGCCACCGCGATGAGAAGCCCGCGCCCTGCCATGAAGAGTGGCCCCCGCTCACCACAACTAGAGAAAGCCCGCGCGCAGCAACGAAGACCCAACACAGCCAAGAATAAATGAATAAATAAATTTATTTTTAAAAAGTATAAATTATTTCATATGTACAAAAAAGTTTAAAGGAGAGTGTCCTGAATGCCTTAACTACCCAGCTTGCAGCTGTGAAGGCTTAGCACAATACCCGTGTGCTTGAAGAGCCCCTCCTGCCTACCCCATCCCTCAAGTTGTAGACAGTGTCCTGAATTTTATATTTCACATTCCCATTTTAGCTGCTGCTGCTTTTTTTAAATTTTATTTTAGTATGATTTTTCAAAATAAAAAGAAAGATTTTTTTTTTTTTTTTTTTTTTTTGCGGTACGCGGGCCTCTCGCTGCTGTGGCCTCTCCCGTTGCGGAGCACAGGCTCCGGACGCGCAGGCTCAGCGGCCATGGCTCACGGGCCCAGCCGCTCCGCGCACGGCATGTGGGATCTTCCCGGACGGGGGTACGAACCCGTGTCCCCTGCATCGGCAGGCGGACTCTCAACCACTGCGCCACCAGGGAAGCCCCAAAGAAAGAGTTTAATATACCAATCAGGTATCAGTGAGGCTGGAAATTTTTAAAATTAAAAACAAAGTAAGTTATCAAAGCAAGAAAATAACACCCAGCAGGGGGACTAGCTTTGGGTGCACCCATGCTCTATTTCAGAAGTCAACATCATCCTCTCCCCCACATCACTGGCCAGACATCTGCTTTAGATCCTCTGTCTGTTGCCTACATGAATTCTTGGACACTAAATGTGTCCTGTAAGAAAAGATTAATGGGCTTATTATAAAAAATTATGATAGATATTGCTATTGTCGTTACTATTACACCATTAAGAGTGAACTCTGCCAGGGAGCCTGCTAGAAACTTTTCGCGTGTTCCCTCTTTCACTGGCTGCGCCCGTCCTGTAAGGCACCCTTCTTCCTCTTCTCCCATCGGGGATGGAGCTGCCGTTAGGTCAGGGAGCTTGTCCAAGGTCAGTGGCCTAGCTGACTGACCCCAGAATCCGTCAACCACGCTTTACCGTCCTAGCACACGAGATGGGATTTATTAGCCGGGACTTGGCTCGCTCAGTCCTGCATCGTCCTTTAATGGGACAATGTCCTCTGGCTGTGATTTTTTTTTTTTTTTTTTTTTTTTTCTGTACGGGAGTGCTGGATATAGTCATCTTGTGAATTGATGCCACCTCGCATGCCAAGCCAAACAAGACTT
Source organism: Platanista minor (assembly GCA_004363435.1). NCBI lineage: Eukaryota > Metazoa > Chordata > Mammalia > Artiodactyla > Platanistidae > Platanista > Platanista minor. The sequence continues at coordinate 59,016 of RJWK010001229.1, read as the reverse complement.
GGCTCTCAGTGTACTGCTAGCACCTCCTGTGGTGCTGCTGGAAGGGGTCAAGTCTTATAGATTATTTTGTGAGTTTATGACAGAGAGGGGAAAAGAAACAAATATAGAGTGCACAGAACTCCTTCAGAAATGGGACCTGAGAGGAGTGCTGGGCTCCGCAAAGCACAAACGGAGGAGGGTTGGCTGCACTCGGGACATTTTTCTTTTGTGCCTCACCATATCTGGTTGTTAAATGTCTGTCTCTCAGCTGGCATTCTCTCCCTTCATGAACAGTTAAATTACATTAAATTGAAAAGTGACACTGATGTGTTACAACCCATCATGTTAGATTGAGAGCTGAGATCTAACCTCACATGTGCCCTTTCTGAAGCATCCACTCTAGAAAGTAGTCGGTGTTCTCCCCATGTTATATGGTTATAGGGTAAAGTCACAAGAAGGGGTATGGACCCATCTGTATTCTTCCTTGAGTCAGGTAGTAAAATCTGTGAAATGGACTGATTATACTCAGAATAATATCAGTGAGGACAATAAATCTAACTTTAGCTCTCATAAAAATGTGTTTCTGGGAAGGTGATGATTCATGATCAGCTGCACACAGACATCACGAGAGAGCTAAGAAGTAGAAGTCATAACCTTTGGCTTTAAAACTCATGGACTGTTCTGTGAGCTCAACCAGCCTGCTCTGGAAACCAGTAAGATGGAGCCCTACAGTTGTGTGCAGTCTTTTTCTTTGCCTCTCTCGATTTTGTAGAGGTGTAAGTTCTGCTTCTAGTGTTTTGGAGAGGAAAGTTAAAAAGGAAAAAAGATAAAAGGGATAGAACATAGCTCTGTAAAATGGAAGGGAGACTTGAGTTTGTACAGGCTAATAGAGGGAAGACTAATGAGGTCTTTAAGGGTGAGTGAATGGGATGCCAGAAGAGTTTCTTCCGGCGCCCACAGATGGCCAGGTAAAAACGGAAGAGGCTTAAATAGAGAGGGAGCGGCTTCCTTGACCGTGGAAAAGAATTTCTTAAACAAGAAGGTAACAGAACGTAGAAGTGGGTCTCAGAGGGAGGCTTGGAGGCTATTTTCCTTTTGCATGTTGCTGTCCTTCCCTGGAAGCAGAGCTCCCTTTTAAAGACCACTGCACCTTTATGCCTCCTGTCCTGTGTGGTGCAGGTTCCCTTCATCCTTGACACCCAGCACAGAGGTCTCCTGTCGACCCTGCCTGCTGTAAATGTCCAGGGTGCAGTCACTTCTCACTGTCTCCCCGTGACCACCGTGGTCCAAGCGCTTGGGTTACTTTCTGCACCTCTGGCTCTGATAAAAACAGCATTCATTGCTTTTGTTTGTTTTCGTTTGGCTATTGATAATGCTGAGCTTTTTTCAAATGTGCATTATTCAGTTTTAATTCTTAAATGAATTTTATGGGTTTTTTTTTTTACATTTTTGCCAGTTTGCCTTTCAGTTTTCTTGTTTTTTAGGTAAACTAAAATTATAAACGTTATGTAGTCATTTATTAATCTTTGTTTATTAACCTTTGTTATTTATTACATAGTTTTCACATTTAAGAAAGCACATTTACATTTAGCAATTAGATATATACTGACCTAAATTTTTTTTTTTTGCGGAACGCGGGCCTCTCACTGTTGCGGCCTCTCCCGTTGCGGAGCACAGGCTCCAGACGCACGGGCTCAGCGGCCACGGCTCACGGCCCCAGCCGCTCCGCGGCACGTGGGATCCTCCCGGACCGGGGCACGAACCTGCGTCCCCTGCATCGGCAGGCGGACTCTCAACCGCTGCGCCACCAGGGAAGCCCTGACCGAAATTTTATTTTTGTTTTATAATGTTTAATTCTTAAGATTTAAGTTCTTTAAACATATATTCACATTTATTGTCATTTTAAATATGTGTAAGTGTGATCATATACATCCAACCCATGTTAATAGCCTAATATGTATCTTTTCTTCTTCTTTTTTGTATAGTCATGTGGCTCCATGTAGACAGGTACATGCAAACACACACGCATAGTTTTTATTGCCACCATTTGTAAAAACTGGATCACACTTTATATGCTTTTCTGTATCACTTTTCATATTCAACGATACCTACACAAAACCATTGAACTCAACTTCTTGGCCCTAATTAATTCTTTTAAGCAGTTGTGTGATATCCCATGTGTGTTTGTCATAATTTATAGTCTTTTCCATTGGAGAATATCATTGGAATTTTATATTTCTGTGTGGCATGCAGTAAGGATCTAAATTTTTTTTTTTTTTTCCTGACAGGCTAGCTAATATTTCCCTGATATTCTGTTGAACTATTTCTTCCTGTCCTATGATTTATAGCTCTCCTTTTATTTCATATTAATCATATATATTCCATGGTCTGTCTTGAGGCTCTCTGTTCAGTACAGATGTCAATTTCTTGTTGTTGTTTTTGTTCAATTTCTTTTTAAAACACTTTGTATTTAGGAATCACTTTAGAGTTATGAAAGAGTTGTGAGAGTGTGCCAGTGTTCCCGTCACTCAGCTTCCCCAAATGTTAACATCTCGTATGACCACAGTACATTTATCAAAACTAAGAAATTAATATTGCTTCAGTGCTATTTACTGAGCTAGAGACTTTATTCATATTTTCCCAGCTTTTCTCCTAATGCCCTTTTTCTGCTCCAGGATCCCACGTTTCATTTACCCGTCACATCCCCTTAGTCTCCTGCAACCTCTGACAATTTCTCAGCCTTTCCTTGTGTTTCATGATCTCTACACTCTTGAAGAGCACTGGTTACTTGTTTTGTAAAGTGCCCCGAAACTTGGGCTTGTCTGATGTTTTCTCACGATTAGGTTGGGGTTATAGATCGGGGGAAAAAAGTCCCAGGGAGGTGAACTTCTCCTCACCCTATCATGGCCTCGTAATGTCAACGTCAGTCACGAGGTGACATGACGTTAGTCTTGGGCAGTTGGTTAAGGTGGCGTCACCGGGTTTGTCCCCTGGGAAGTTAGGATGTTTTCCTTTTCCTTGTTCTGTTCTTAGAGGCCAGTTACAGCCTAGCCCACACCCAAGAGAAGAGTAAGCTTCACCTACTGGAGAGAAGAGAATCAAAGAATTTGTGGACATAAGTTAAAACCACCACAAAAAAATTGATAAGTATTTTGGGTAGACACTCTGAGGTTTTACACATACCCTGTTTCCTCTTAAGGTTTTGCTCGCTAATTTTAGCCATTTTCCATTTTCAGAAGGTTCAACTGGGGTGTTCTTTAGAATTCTGTTAAACTTTACAACTAAACCTGGAAAGAAATGTTACCTTTAGGACCCAGTAATTCTCTTACGTGGAAGTGTGGCATTCCTCTCCGCTTTCCTAATCACTGTATTCTCTTAAGACTTCTTCTGGCTTCTCCATGCTAAAGGCATGTGAATATGTTAGATACCATTTATTCTGAAATTGACCGATATGGACCCTAAACTTCTCTCTACCCTTGCCTGAGTTTACATGTTCTTCAAAATGGAAAATTTGGCATTCTTTGCTTTTGGTACTTGTTTTAAATTTTACTTTACTAAGTACTGTAACCTGGATGCTTCGTTCATTTCTTTTTTTTTTTTTTTTTTTTTTTTCCCCTAGTTAATTCTACACTTCCTTCCTTTTCTGGTTAGGTTTGATTTCTTGTCTGGATGTGATGGAACAATATACCTTTCCAGAACTATGTGACTATTTAGGTCCCTGCACAGGATTCGTTGTAACCTTCAAATATATACAATAAAAAGCAGATGTTTCTTGTTTAGCACCCCGTCCCCAACCTTTCAGTTGAGCAGGCCTTCTGCTTTATAACCTAGTGGACTCTATTAGAAAGCTTCTAGCCTGTGTGTCTAATCTTAGAAGGGAATGAAGCAATTCTATTTTCATATTGCTTTAAATCTCTTGGTATTTGGATGACGTGTGTGTGTGTGTGTGTGTGTGTGTATAAAATTCATCGAGGACAATTCCTACCTGTATTGACGTGCTCTTCACTATACTTGTAGTTTTCTTCACATCCCAACTGACTCAAAAAGTACAACAGCATTCAAGTTTTCACGTGTATCTTTCCCACATACACGATCATCCTATTCCTGCATCAGAAGAGAAGAGTCCTTTGTACCATTTGAGTTATCTTACAGACCTGCACAGGCGTGTCAGAAGCCTGGCTATGCCAGCAGGCCAGCCTGGTTCGTTGTTGGTTCGGCGGAGTTGTTACTGTCAGGATTCTTGGTTCTCGTTGAGCTGACGCCCTTTAACTTTCTTTTCGTATCAACTGACCGCTTTGTTCTTAACTAACTGAAATGTCCCAAAGTCAGATTATTTGCACAGTGAAATCTAGTTTTTAGCAAATTCCTTTTATTTTACTACTGCATCCCAAAGCACAGTTAAACTAGCCATACCAAGCTGACCGTTTTTGAGCAAAGGAAGACACAGACGCAGAAGATAATATAAGACACATTACTATTTCATTTATGAGGCATCATTATGTAATTAGCTATTTCATGCAACAGGTTATTTTTTTATAGCTTGAAGTAATATTTTATCAGCATAACCTTTTTTGTTTGTTTTTTTGTTGTTTTTTTGCTTTTTACATTGTGGTAGCTTTAATGAAAACTTTTCTAAAACGTCTCTACTTTTATTTTAGAGAATAGGGTATATAATTTATTCTCTTCTCAGTATCACTGCAAGGTTATAATTAAGAGCATAAATTCCTGCTCCCTGATCCTTAGCGTCCACTGAGTTGTTTCTCCTTCTTTGTAAAATTCCCTGGCTGGCCTCAGCTCTGCGTTTGAGTTCTTGGAGCTACATTTATGTAGCTTATCTATTCCCACTGCGCACTGTCAGTGTGTCGTCAGTATCCCCGTCTCCTTCCCCCTTCCTCCGCAACCCTGAGGCTCTGGTCACCAAGCTTGACCAAAGGAGGAAGGAGGAGCTCGGAGCAATAAACTGCAGCCCCTTCCCATTGACAAGCTTTCCTGAGTGACGGAGGTCTGCAGAGTTCCAGATGACACGGTTGCTCCCATCGCGTCTCCTTCCCTGTCTCCTTAATGCGTCTGCTCCCGCCTTCCTGGCCTCCTTTGCCGTGTGGTAACACCACACGCCCGTCCCCTCCCAGGGCCTCTGCACGTGGTGCCCCTGTCTGTAGCCTCTTGATCTATGTGTCTTTTCGTCTGTCAATACCACGCTGTTCCGATAACTGTGTTATATGTATGGTAAATCTTAACATCAGGTAGAGTGATCCTTCATACTTTTTCGAAATTGTTTTAACCATTCTAATTTCTTTACCTTCCGTATTAATTTTTAAAATATCTTTCCTACATCCACAAAAAATATTTCTGGGATTTTGATAGGAATCATGTTAAATCTGTAGACCTGTTTGGAGAACACTGAAATCTTTACTTTGTTGAGTTTTCCAGTCTAGGAACTCGGTATGTCGTTTCATTTATTTAGAGTTTTGTTTTCTTTCTTCAGTGTTTTTGTAGTTTTTCACGTAGGAATCCTGTTTCTATTTTCACCTGAGTATTTCTGTTGAGCCATTCATTATAAATGGTGTTGTGTTTTAAATTTTGATTTTTGCATGCTTGTTGCTGCTATATAGAAATACAGTTGGTTTTTGTATACCTATCTTGTATCCTGAAACCTTTGCAGAACTCACCTATGAGTTGTTTGGGGGTTTGTGTTTGGTAGATTTCTGGGTATTTTCTATGGAGACTATTCTATCTGGAGGTTGAGACAGTTTCTTTTTTTTCTGATTTGTGTGCCATCTAATTGATGCCAAATTCTGCCGTTTTAGGGCAGTGGGAGCTTCTTCAGGTTGATGCCTTAGTCCTTTTGATATGAACTTGTCTTTGATTGTTTCCTCCTTATGTGATACCAGATGTTCAAGGCTCATCTTGTACATTTCCTGCCCCAGACCCATAATTAATCATTTCTCCAAAAGGCCCTGGTTCCTTTTTGTGGAAGCACCATTTAGAGACCACAGTCTGGTGTTAGGGTTGGAGCCAGCACTTTAAGCCATTGTGATAGACGCCTGACCTCACAGCCCTTACTGGAGCGTGGAGACCGATGAACCCCCCCCTTATACTCTCTGACCTGTCAGAACACTTTCCAATAAGGACTCAATAGTTGTTCGTCACGTGATTAAATGAACGAACGAGTGAATGAATGAACACGTGAATGAAACAGGTCTTGTGCTATCCCTGCTTGATGGCAAAGCAAAAAAATAAAATACAGCCCATCCAAAAAAGAAATACGGTCAAAGCAGTTGAAATCACGACCAGTGTCTCCAAGCATTGCAAAATCCAGATGAACCGCAGGCGTCACTTCGCATTCTCTCTCCTCATGACCAGCCTGGCTTCTTCACTCCTCCCCTCCCTCTCTGGGTCAGTTCTGGGTTTCAGTCTCTCTTCTCAGTGTGAACCCCCGAGGCCCTCCTCCTTCCGAGATCTCTGCTGTTGCCCCAGACTGCTCACTAGGGCCCTAAAGCAAAGGAGCAGGAAGATTATAAATGCTTTTGATTAAAAATCTTCTCTTTTATTCTTATCACAGCTAAATGAATAAATGCTGCCAAGAGTCTGTCAGAGGAAGCTCTGAATCAGTGTCGCCATAAGTTTGAATTTGTGTCATATTGGGAAGTACATTGTTGAGTATTTATAGCGTCAGGCCCTAAGCTTAGCACATATACATACCTTCCACTGATTTTTTTCAGTACACACAACTCTGTGAGCTAGGTAGGGAATCTCTCACTTCAGAGGTGAAGAAACTGGAGCCCAGAAAACTGAAGTTTTTCAGGAGTATTAGTTTTCCATTATTGCTATAATATATTACCTCAAACATAGTGACTTAAGACAGATTTGCTATCTCACAGTTCTGGCTGGGTGTCAGAAGGCCGAAATTGGTCTCACTAGACTAAAATCAAGGTGTCAGTAGGGCTGTGTTTTCTGGAAGGTGCGGGGAGAACCTGTTTCCTGGCCTTTTGCAGCCTCCTGGGGCACCTGCACCCCTTGGCTCTGGCCCCTCCTCCGTGCCCGCCCAGCACCTTCAGACGTCTCCCTGGTTCTGACTCCTCTCGCTTTTAAGAGCCCCTGTGATTCCTTGGACCCAGCCAGCTGGTCCACGATCATCTCACCATATCAAGACCCCTAACTTAGTCGCATCCGCAAAGCCCCTTTGCCGCGTGAGGTAATGTGTTCACAGGTTCCGGGGGTTAGGACGTGCCCATCTTTGGGGGCCACTGTTCTGCCGAGCCAACGAACGTTCACCCGCCGGATACGTGGTAAGGATTAGGCTGCGCGCCCGCCCCTTCTTAACTCTCCTCCCAGCAAAGGTGACCTCTCCTTCGGGGACTCTCCCAGGTCTTTACCTCAGTGTCACTCGGGTGAGGGATGGCCCGGGTCTTCTATCCTGCTCAAAGCCTGGTTCACTTGAATCGCTCTGAGCTGGGGTGCTTGTGACACGCCTGGGAGGCCTGTTGAGCAGCGTGGCCGGGGCCGAGAGCAAATGCACTGCCACCTGCGGAACGCAGTGCGCGGTGCTCTGCAGAGACAGCGGACGCAATTACGCTTCATGCTACTGTGTTAGGTTGGTCGTGGAAATGAACTGCATGGTCAGTAACAGCGGCAAGAAGTGGGGGCCGCTGGGGACAGCGGCTGTTGCCTTTTTTCCATTTTTATCCACTTTCCTCGTTTTATTTCCCTTGGGGTGTCTAGGCGCTGTGAGTGATAACTTCCTAAAGAGGCACACTGCCTGTGTCTCACCGGTGAATGCCATGTCATGGTTAATAATGCTTCCAGTACCCTTAGACTTTCCCAAAACGGCCCTCTTCAGTTATTTATGGCTTTATCTTGGGCATATCGCCATTTACGCAGGCAAGTCTGAAGTCACCTGCTCATCTTCTCATTGTAGACACATCCTAATGCCCCCAAACACAGGGTAATAGAAGCTTTTCAAGGGAAAGTCCAGAGTTGGTAGTTCTTGAGAAAAAAAATATTCCCTCTCTCCAAGGGAAAAACCATTTTCATTCATTGTCATGACCCACCCCCAGTCTCCTGTTCCGGACTCTCGTTTCCAGGACCAACAGCCGGGACCTGGTGGAGACGGGGACCCCTGCAGCGGTAACCAAGAGGGCCTGGCTTTGGGGTTCTGCCAGTGGGGGAGAGGGGGCCAGGACCTCCGGCTCACACACCTCGGAGGCGCGGGGCTCCCCACGGGGGTCTGGCGCGTCGTGGAGCCGTCGTCCTCCCGACAGATGTGGGCACACGGATGTCCTGGCACCCAGGCCCACGGCGCCACTCCTTCATTGCGTCTCGGCTCCCACCGCCACCGCCACGTGCCAGGCGCCCTCTTAGCCACCCTGGGGCCAGACGTGAGTCCTAGAGGAGTGGCGGGGAGACAGAGAGAGAAAGGGGCCCGGACGCAATGCTGAGCAGCCCATGGCGCGGTTTGCCCTGAGGACGGTTCCTGCCTCCCGGGGGTGGGCAGGGGAGGGCGTAGACTAGGTGGTGTAGACTCGCCCGCAGAGAACACACTAGGGCTGGGCAGGGTGGAGGGGACTAGGTGAGAGTCTTGATCCTTCCCTTTCTTTGGGAAAGTTCTTTCACCTCTAAGAGCCTCAGTTTCTGTCCGTATAATGGGAATAATAACTATTTTGGAGATTGAGGTGTGTGCCAGGTGTGGTTCTCATCGCTTTTTATACGTTATCTCACTTTTTTCTCACACCAACACTAGGAAGTGGGTCCCTTTGTTCTCCCCGTCAGCAGAGGGGGCGTGAGGACTCTGCCACCCGCAGGCGGGCAGCTTGCTCGGTGCCCCCAGGGAGTGTCAGAGGAAGCCCCACTCTGCACCCACACCCCGGCTCTTCACCCCTGGCTGCTGGGAGGACCCGGGGAGGCAGTCCTGCAGGGGCCCAGCACCGCACCAGGCGCCCAGAAGCTGGCTCTTTTCATCCCAGAGGAGGAGATTCAAAGGGAACTTGCGGCTCCTTCCAGGAGCTGCAGGCACCCAGGGAGAGGGATGAATAGGGGAGCGGTTCGAGGGTCAGTCCTCGGGGAGATTGTCCCGGACTAACAGGCTCACCCCTGGACGCGGAGACACCTGGCAGAACTCTGAAAATACCAACGTCCGTCTCCCAGCTGTGGCTAGTGGTGCAGCTGGTTCTCTGTCCAGCGCCTTTGGACTCGCTCTGGCCCCAGGGCCCCAGCTGGCCTGCGAAGGGGGTGGTGCTTCTCCCTGGAAGGGGTGGGTGTCTGTCTCACATCGACAAGGGGTGTGGTGACCCTTCCGGAGAGTTCGGTTTAGGCGCCCAGGGTTTTAATTTCCAACCTTGCTTAAATTAGTTTCCCATTTCCCTGTGTGTGTCAGAGCCTGTGCATAACCACGGGTGGCTCGTGGGCCCCTGAGAAGGCAGGGAACCAGCAGACGTTCTGCTTACACACGAGGGCCATGCCCATAGTAGTTTCCAGAAGGAAAAGAAGTTACAAGAAAATTGTGTTGCTTCTAGATTAATTTTCCCCTTCACTGTCAAGGGAGTCATGTCCTTGAGCGTGGAGATCTCTCCCTGGAGTCTGGGGCACAGCGTCTCTGGGGGCCCCGTCGCTGAAGATCCAGCTCAGACCTTGAGGCTCTGCCCCGGGCGGTCAGCCCCGTGCTCCCAGCTCTGCGGGCACAGCTCTGTCCCTTAATAATCAAAACGAGATGAACAAAGAGGAGAGCCCCTTTGTAATAAGTTCTTTTCTTTAAAAAGGAGCTAATAGTACTGGGACCGACTTGAAAGGTGGGTGGAGGCCTTTACAAAAGCCTGTGCCCCACTAGTGACTGTCCGGGATCCCTCGGCCATTGTGAGCCCCTCTTTCACGGCAGCTACTCCGTGCGCTTGGTGCTGCCGTGCAGACGTAGTCCTGCACAGAGGACACCACACCGAGACAGGGTCAAGTGCTCTGCCCACTCTGAGTGCCTTACTCTGAAGAAAGTGGGATACAGAGAGGAACTGACTTGTCTGGAAGCTTGAATCGCCAGCCTCAGGCTTTCCTGGACCCCACCCTACACAGGAACGGCTGGGTCCACCCCGCTCTCCCCACCCTGCCTTGGGAATGACCCAACTCGCCAAGGCGCAGGAAGGTCACTACACACCCTGCAGAACCCTTCGCCGGACGCCTGTACCACTGGGTTGGCCGCCGCCCCGGTCTCGGCGCTCTTTTACTTTGGGGGAAAGTCTTACTTGGCCGTGGAAATACTCATTAATTTTTGGATGAATTCAGTATTGTTTGTTTTTATTAGATCACTGTATAATGTGGACTTACTTCAGCTTTGCCCTCTGTTTTCCGAGGATCTCAGGGGTGGAGGGACTCGTGGAGAGCCCACCTCCAGAGAGGCCCTCACTGGTGCCCATGTATTTTTAGACGCCTTTCTGCCATCTCTTTAAATAAATGGCTTTTAGTTTGAGTGGATGTTACATTCTGTTCAGAGTGTAAAAATGGGGTTTAGGGGCTTGCCTGGTGGCGCAGTGGTTGAGAGTCCGCCTGCCGATGCAGGGGACACGGGTTCGTGCCCGGGTCCGGGAAGATCCCACATGCCGCGGAGCGGCTGGGCCCGTGAGCCATGGCCGCTGAGCCTGCGCGTCCGGAGGCTGTGCTCCGCAACGGGAGGGGCCACAGCAGTGAGAGGCCCGC
>RJWK010001229.1:0-48257 GCA_004363435.1 Platanista minor | reverse complement strand
ATGCTTTCAGAAACTAGCTAGAAATTTTAAGAAACTGCTATAAATAAATATATTTCTGCTGGGCACAAGTCCCTGATGAAATAAATCCTTCACCAGTTATATCAAGCTACCCTGTAATTTCTGCATTTCTTTTCCATCCCTCACATTGTTCGGTATCTTTTCTAAAGGAAAGGGGTCTATTCTATTTGTGACACATCAATACATGTTGAGAAGATGCCAGGGATTTTCCAGCATTAAAGTCTTGTAAAGTGGATTTTGCCTTTTGTGTGTAAGTTGGGGGGACGTGATCTGAAAATGAGTTTTTCCTGGGCTTCTTTGCTAAATCTTTACTCTTTGGCTCCCCGAGCAGATGACTTTTAGGTAGTAGCAGCATCAGATCATTTATGACTTTAATCTGATAATTCAGTCACCTGGCTGTGTGTGTGTGTGTGTGTGTGTGTGTGTGTGCGGAGGTCTGTCAACTAAAACTCTGGAACACGTTTGCTGTTTAGCCCCCAAAGAGGACAGTTGTCTACATTCCTAATTTTATTGCTTATTCCTATGCACCCCACCTGGGAGCCAGATTCAGATCTAGCACACGCTGAATGAATGGCTGCGTGTTGGCCTCAAGTATTTCATTGCCTGATCTGTGCTTTCTTCCTGGTGTAAGTACTGTTATCCTTGTTTCACAGATGAAAAAACCAAGTAAGGAGCCTCAGAGAACAGACTCGGGGCCAGATCTGGTTCCAGGCCCTGCTCCATCCAGGTCGCGCTTGTCTGAACATTTTAAGGGCCTCTCTGTATAAACACCGAGCACCAGGATAGCTTCATCCCCAGTTTATCGGTGGTGTTACTTCCTATCAGCTGTAATCACCTTGTTCTGGTAGACAAAGGAGGTGTATTCTCTGTGGATCACGTGAGATCCTAACTTGAAGGCAGGCCCTGCTCTCCCCCAGGCTCCAGGAGCTGGGCTTGGAGAAGATGAGTGAACTCTGAGCTCTGGCTCCTGTCTGCTTTTATGCAGAGACAGACAATGTCACTCAGGTGGGGAGTCCCTCTTTGCTTCTCTGTGGTCCACTGTAGTTTCCTCTCTGCCGCTGTCGGCCATGCTGACTGGGACACACTTCCAGGCCCGGGCCCTTAGAGAGCAGTTGGGGAAGCCCCAGACCAGACCCACAGGTTGGGAGAGAGTTGGATGTGCTGCCTTCAGGGGAAGCGCTGCCTCAAAGGAGCCCTTGGCCAGAGCCTCAGGTGGAAGTGGGGACGTGCGGGTAGAAGGGGCCGCAGAAGGGTACGTGTATCTCCTCCCGGGTCGCCTCTTGAGCAGCCCTCCGTTCCCGAACAATCACACCTGCTCTGGGTTAGAGATCCGGCTCTGGGCTAGAGATCCGCCTCTGTCTTTCTGATTTCACGTTTTACTTTCAGGAAGCTGTCACTGGCACGTCGGTGTGGTCAGGCCTGCACATTTCGTGACCTGTTTGGCTTCTCCCCTCCTCCCCTAAACTTCTGTAAAACACACAGACTGGTTTGGTTGCACACGTTCGGGACCTCACGCAGCTGTCGCTTGTCTTCTCATGCCTTCGGGGGTCTTCTTCCTGTGGAGCGAGCTCCTTGGTCCAATGACCGTATCTCCCCGCTGCCTTCCCTGGATGGTGTTATACACCCGCAGCGGGCGCTCCGTGCACGTTTATGAAAAGGTCCCGTTATTCCGCTCCTTGCCTGGGTTCTGGCACCAAAATGCAGTTGCAAAAGCTCAGACAGGAAGAGAGCAAATATGTGACTATGAATACCTGGATGTTTTCACCTTTTCATTCCTGCAACACCTATTTATTGATTACATACTATTTGTCAGGCTCTGTGCTGAAATACTGCGGTCAGTTGTGTATAAGGCAGAACTCGTGTGCGTCTGAATATTTTTGAAACCCAGATGATTTTAAGGGAGTTACCATTTTAGAAACTCCACCCTACACCTTACCCCCATTTGTATCTGTTATTAGGAGTTAACCGTCAGTGTAGAAGAAGTTAGACTGAAGGTTAATTTACATAAATTTAATTGTATGTTTCCATATACTTGCCATTATGAAATTAACAGTACCTGCCATAGAACAGGATCCCTGAAGGGACTGAAAGGAGGGAAGTGTTTCACGATCATGGCCGGTGGTGGTCGCAGAGCGGGTGAGGGTTTGAACGGCCTCTTCCTGTCTCTAGCATCTTCCCCCTCTGGTCACCATTGGTTTCTCTCCTACCACACAAGGGCCTTACTGCACACCCATAGCTCTCAAATTTAACAGCGCCTTTCTCCGCAAGCCTGCAGTGCTGGGTGCACTAGCGCTAATTTGAAATCCCATTTACTTCTTGTCATCTATCCAGGGTGTTCCTGTGTTCTACGAATGAACACAGCTCAACTCAACTCATCACTTCTCTTGGTTTGAAATTTTGAGAAATACGTTTCCCGAATGCTTCTTCACTTGCTTTTAAAACGTTCTTGGGCTTCCCTGGTGGCACAGTGGTTCAGTCCACCTGCCAACGCAGGGGACACGGGTTCGAGCCCTGGTCCGGGAAGATCCCACATGCCACGGAGCAGCTAAGCCCGTGTGCCACAGCTACTGAGCCTGCGCTCCAGAGCCCACGTGCCACAACTACTGAAGCCCGCACGCCTAGAGCCCGTGCTCCGCAGCAAGAGAAGCCGCCGCAATGAGAAGCCCGCGCACCGCGACAAAGAGTAGCCCCTGCTCGCCGTAACTAGAGAAAGCCCGCGCGCAGCAGGGAAGACCCCACGCAGCCAAAAATAAATAAATAAATAGGTGGAGAGATAGATAGATAAATAAATAAATAAAATGTTCTTCTTGCACCCAGAACAAATGGTCAGCAACAAGTGTTTACTTCTTGACTAAGTAAACATGTCATTCCAGTGCCTTAACAGTTATTGAGCACCCAGAGACTCATTATGGCCAAAACTACTGGGAAGCAATTTTAGATCTTGTAATTACACAAGTAAGGGAAGTTCATCAATTTTGAAGTTGTCTGCTTTGATCTTGCTATTAAACTGTGAGGCCTGAGATCCTGATTATCCTCAGAACACAAAACCTTAGAACCAACCCATTAAAAAGTTGTTTAATTAAAATGGGGAATATTTTAAATGTTTTGTTTTTATTTTTTAAGGGCTTAAAAACTCATGTTCTGCATTTTTCTGCACTCTGATTTTTTTAAAGATGTACTCAAATGACAATTCAAACTAATCAAATGCTGCTTTGACATTTGTAATAGTAAAACCACAGACCCAAATTTTACTTTTATATTTTATGGGCAAAGTTCTTACTTTACTGAACCCTTTACTGAATTTTCATCATAATGTATGTATCAGTGTTTGTATTACCATCCTTCTGTGTGTTAAAAGTGTCACAGATCAGGACTTCCCTGGTGGCGCAGTGGTTGAGAATCCGCCTGCCAATGGTGGGCACACGGGCTCAAGCCCTGGTCCGGGAAGATCCCACATGCCGCGGAGCATCTAAGCCCGTGCGCCACAACTACTGAGCCCGCGAGCCACAACTACTGAGCCCGTGAGCCACAGCTACTGAAGCCCGTGCTCCTAGAGCGCATGCTCTGCAACAAGAGAAGCCACCGCAATGAGAAGCCCGCGCACCGCAACGAAGAGTAGCCCCCGCTTGCGGCAACTAGAGAAAGCCCACGCAGCAACGAAGACCCAACACAGCCAAAAATAAATAAGTAAATAAAAACTTAAAAAAAAAAAAGTGTCAAAGATTAAATACCAAAGACACTTTATTTTTTTATGAAAGCAAAAGGACGGGTTACATTGAAAGTTTTGATGTACATCATGGAAATTTCGGGTGGTACCCCCTGGAACTCCTCCCTTTGGGCCCAAAACTGCTCTTAAGGGAAAGTTATTGTTTCCTGTTACTTCTCATGGTTTGTAAATATATCACATCTAAGCGCCGTGGAACATGGGCAGTGTGTACCTGGTTTCAGGTTGGATTCCCTCCACTCAAGTCAGGCCTGGGGACGCAGATAGTTGCTAAAATAGTGAATACAGTTATTTGGTCCTGTCCCCATGGCAATCCAAGGGAACGTACACCCTGACTTTCCCTTCGTCGTCTTGAGCAGGCACACCCTGGGCTGTTTTCATCAACCGTAAATCTGGTGCTTCAAGAGTTAATATGTCAGTGTCACAGCTCTGAAAGTAGATGCTCTGTATGGCACAGGGATTGCCTCGTCTCCTCAGTGTTGGCTAGTGTGGGGGCAAGCACGCTTGACCATATCCCAGCTGGGTGCCCACTCCCCTCCCCCCAGCCCCGTACACCAAACGCATAAGCTTTGGGGGTAGGAGCCCACTTCCCAGGGGTCTTTTCCTCCACAGGTGTTTTTGATCAATGCTGATGGTCACAGACCCCCAGTAGCTCCTAGGAGGTTTCATCTTTTCTGAAACGGAGAGTTCTTATTTAGCCCACTGCCTCAAGAAAGTGCTGGGAGAATCAAGTGTTAACCCAGAGCACTTAGAGAAG
This sequence comes from Platanista minor, assembly GCA_004363435.1. Taxonomy (NCBI): domain Eukaryota; kingdom Metazoa; phylum Chordata; class Mammalia; order Artiodactyla; family Platanistidae; genus Platanista; species Platanista minor. Next base: position 43,758 of record RJWK010001229.1, on the reverse strand, counting down.
GTCCATTCCAGAACACAGAGTGTTCTGTGGAACTGCAGTGTTTCCTTGGTCAGGAATCCCCACTGTTAAGGGCAACTGGCCACACGAAAAATCCCCCTGTGCTCACAGTCCGTAGCTGGTAACCCTCTAACTTCCTCTTTATGGATCCAGCATTCTGGTTTCCTGAGCTGCCGCACGTTTCACCCAATACTAGACTAAGTGCTTTCATTTCTTTTTCTTATTTTCTTGATTATTATTCCATGGAATTAGAGGTTAGAATTATAAGATTTCATTTTGAAACGTAGAATTAAGATGGGAAATACTAGGGAAATAATTTTACATAAAACCCTTAATAATACAGTTATTTTAGTAAAGTTAAAAGAAAATCTCTGGCTTATCTCTGGTAATTTTCCTATAAAATCAGTGTAAGTTTTAAATTAGTACTTTGGAATTACATTGTGGTAAAAGCCACGTAGTTCGTAAATACGGACAAATTATTAAACTTTGCTACCATAATTACTTAGCATACCCTTGCATTCAATTTGAAACATTTTCGTTGGATAACTAAAGTGATATTTCTTACGGGAAAATTGGAAAAATATTTTAAAAAGCAGAAATTGAAAGAAAATAACTTGGAATCTTTCTACTCAGAGCTGGCCACTGTTAGCATTTCATGCATACATATAGATTAGACCGAGATATGGGATTATTTTTCTATGCACGGAGTATACACGTTTTAGGTTTTCTTTGGGTTATTTTTTTTTTATCCTAAATTGATGCCGCTGTGTATGCTGTTCTGAATCTGTATCAGGATGTATTTCACTTCTAGTAACAGAAGGCCTAACTTAACACGTTTAAAGCACTGGCAAAGAACATTACCTCGTGAAATGAGAAGTCCAGAGACAAGAAGGCCTGCAGGCCAGTTCACTGATCCCACCAGGTTCTTAAGGTCAAGGACCTGGGTGCTTTCCATTCTCTTTGTCCTGCCACTAACATTGTCAGCTTCACGTTAAGGTTGTTCCCCTCACAGCCATAAAATTGTCGCCTTGAACATCTGGGGCAACACGCTTCCTGGTGCACATCTAGTGGAGGGAGAAAAAGCCTGAGCCCCAGCCGTGGGATGGAGATCCTGCCCGTTGATCTGATGAACTAACTTAGGTGTGGCCATCCCAGACCAATGACAGTCCCCAGGTATGTGCCGTAGGCTGACTAGCTTAAGCCTTGTTTGCTTCCTCCGTTGGTCACTAGCAGGAGGGATCGGATAGGCCTGACCCTCAGGTGGGGTCAGTTCTCACACCACAGTGCTGCTGTCAGAGGGTGGGATGTGGAGTAGGTGTTGGAACTCAGCCCCAGTGTAGTAACCGAAAGTTATCCATGAATATTTTATGAACAAATATAAGGCTCGTCTTCAAGGATCTCCTAGCTTACTTCTCATCGTTACATTCAGGCTGTGGTCTAATTTGTTCCGATTCTCAAAATTCTGTCTTTCCTCCTCCTTTTGTTTACACACTGCCTTCCCTTAGGTTTGTAAACGTGGCCAGCGGCAGCCCACAGGGCAGCAGGTGTCCTGACCGGCCCCCAGCACGGTCCGTCCTGTTGGTCTGACTGGGCAACTTGGGTCCCATGGCAGTTCCTCACTGTCTCGAACACTGCTGGGGTAGCAAACCTGGCACTGGGAACGGGGCCGGCTGACTTCCTCACATCATGTGGCTGCCTGGGGAAGGCATGGGCACCGCAGCAAAGTCAGGGTCTCTTGGGAAAGAAGACTAAGAGCACGGATGCTGGGTACCTACTTCATTATCTTTAAAAATGGTTCTTCTTCTGAAGCATTGTAACAATCACCAGAATTTTGAATTTGATGAGTGTTTTTAGACATTTTAGTGTTCATTAAGAAGATCTCTTTCTTTTTTAGAAATGCCCTGTTCAGAAAGAGATAGATAGGAAAAAAGAATAAAGTCTTCTGGGGAATTGATCCTCATTAATCTAACGTTCTCTAAAGTGTGGGCGTTTTTGTGGTGTTCTTTTTGGCAATAGATAGGTTTTTCTTCGTGACTTTTGACTTTGCTACTGAAATTTAAAAGAAAGAATGAGCTTAAATCTATAAATTATAACAGATGTAAACGTTAATATTTCTATTCTTTATGTACTTTAAAATTTTCAGTACCCTTGAAACAAAGTCGTAAATAATACAGAGAATTTATGGACTTTTTGGAGAATAATTCTGAGGAGTAATAGGCATATTTGAAATTACTATGGCAAAAATCAGATGTTAAAGAAAAAAGTTATGATATACTCAGTTTTTAAATTGTACTATTAAATGTGTAACTTCATGTGTAGTAAATATTCATATTTAATTTTAGGTGCCAGTGTAACATATACTAAAATAAAATAGAACCATTTCTATGGTCCTATAAAGGAATCTATAAAGGAATCATAAATAATTATAGTAAAGCTTTTTTGAAATATTTTTATGGGGCTAAAAATTGAAAACTTCTTAATAGGGAAATGTTCGTAAATGAGAAATGAGGTAAGTTAGTCGTAGAGACCTCAAAATGTAATATATCCTGAGCGTACCCTGAATAAGCAGCAACTTCTTAAGATAATCTTATGAAATGTCTGAAAATCAAGAGGCTTTGAAAAAGGTTTTAGAAGGTAGCAGGAAGAAAAAGGTTTATTATGCTAAAATTTCTCATGAGAAGTTATTTGTGTTGCATGGTTTTTTTTTAACATCTTTATTGGAGTATAATTGCTTTACATTGTTGTGTTAGTTTCTGCTGTATAACAAAGTTAATCAGCTGTATGTATACATACATCCCCATATCCCCTCCCTCTTCCGTCTCCCTCCCACCCTCCTTATCCCACACCTCCAGGTGGTCACAAGCACTGAGCTGATCTCCCTGTGCTATGCAGCTGCTTCCCACTAGCTATCTATTTTACATTTGGTAGTGTATATATGTCCATGCCACTCTCTCACTTCGTCCCAGCTTACCCTTCCCCCTCCCCGTGTCCTCAGGTGCGTTCTCTACGTCTGTGTCTTTATTCCTGTCCTGCTCTTAGGTTCATCGGAACCATTTTTTTTCTTGTTTTTAGATTCCATATATATGTGTTAGCATACAGTATTTGTTTTCCTGTTTGTGACTTACTTCACTCAGTATGACCGACTCTGTGTCCATCCACCTCACTACAAATAACTCAATTTCGTTTCTTTTTAGGGGCTGAGTAATATTCCACTGTATATATGTGCCACATCTTCTTTATCCATTTCATCTGTCGATGGACACTTAGGTTGCTTCCATGTCCTGGCTATTGTAAATAGTGTTGCAGTGAACATTGTGGTACGTGACTCTTTTTGAAGTATGGTTTTCTCAGGGTGTATGCCCAGTAGTGGGATTGCTGGGTCATTTGGTAGCTCTATTTTCAGTTTCTTAAGGAACCTCCATACTGTTCTCCATAGTGGTTGTATCAATTTACATTCCCACCAACGGGCAAGAGGGTTCCCTTTTCTCCACACCCTGTCCACCATTTATTGTTTGTAGATTTTTTGATGATGGCCATTCTGACTGGTGTGCGGTGATATCTCATTGTAGTTTCGATTTGCATTTTTCTAGTGATTAGTGATGTTGAGCATCTTTTCATGTGTTTGTTGGCAATCTGTATATCTTCTTTGGAGAAATGTCAATTTAGGTCTTCTGCCCATTTTTGGATTGGGTTGTCTGTTTTTTTGATATTGAGCTGCCTGAGCTGCTTGTGTATTTTGGAGATTAATCCTTTGTCACTTGCTTCATTTGCAAATATTTTCTCCCATTCGGAGGGTTGTCCTTTCATCTTTTTTTATGGTTTCCTTTGCTGTGCAAAAGCTTTGACGTTTCATTAGGTCCTATTTGTTTATTTTTGTTTTTATTTCCATTTCTCTAGGAGGTGGGTCAAAAAGGATCTTGCTGTGATTTATGTCATAACGTGTTCTGCCTATGATTTCCTCTAAGAGTCCTATAGTCTCTGGCCTTACATTTCGGTCTTTAATCCATTTCGAGTTTATTTTTTGTGTATGGTGTTAGGGAGTGTTCTAATTTCATTCTTTTACATGTAGTTTTCCCAACACCACTTATTGCAGAGACTGTCTTTTCTCCATTGTATACTCTTGCCTCCTTTATCAAAGATAAGGTGACCGTATGTGCGTGGGTTTATCTCCGGGCTTTCTATCCTGTTCCATTGATCTATATTTCTGGTTTTGTGCCAGTACCATACTGTCTTGATTACTGTAGCTTTGTAGTATAGTCTGAAGTCAGGGAGCCTGATTCCTCCAGCTCCGTTTTTCTTTCTCAAGATTGCTTTGGCTATTCGGGGTCTTTTGTGTTTCCATACAAATTGTGAATTTTTTTGGTCTAGTTCTGTGAAAAATGCCATTGGTAATTTGATAGGGATTGCACTGAATCTGTAGCTTGCTTTGGGTAGCAGAGTCATTGTCGCAGTGTTGATTCTTCCAATCCAAGAACATGGTATATCTCTCCATCCGTCTGTATCATCTTTAATTTCTTCCATCAGTGTCTTATAGTTTTCTGCATACAGGTCTTTTGTCTCCTTTGGTAGGTTCATCCCTAGGCATTTTATTCTTTTGGTTGCAATGGTAAATGGGAGTGTTTCCTTAATTTCTCATTGAGGTTTTTCATCATGAGTGTATAGGAATGCAAGAAATTTCTGTGCATTAATTTTGTATTCTGCTACTCTACCAAATTCATTGATTAGCTGTAGTAGTTTTCTGGTAGCATCTTTAGGATTCTCTGTGTATAGTATCATGTCATCTGCAAACAGTGACACTTTTACTTCTTCTTTTCCGATTTGGATTCCTTTTCTTTCTTTTTCATCTCTGATTGCTGTGGCTAAAACTTCCAAAACGATGTTGAATAAGAGTGGTGAGAGTGGGCAACCTGGTCTTGTTCCTGATCTTAGAGGAAATGGTTTCAGCATTTCACCATTGAGATTGATGTTGACTGTGGGTTTGTCGTATATGGCCTTTATTATGTTGAGGTAGGTTCCGTCCATGTCTACTTTCTGGAGAGTTTTTATCATAAATGGGTGTTGAATTTTTTTCAAAAGCTTTTTCTCCATCTATTGAGATGATCATATATGGTTTTTATCCTTCGATTTGTTAATATGGTGTATCATATTGATTGATTTGCGTATATTGAAGAATACTAGCATTTCTGGGATAAACCCCACTTGATCGTGGTGTATGATCCTTTTAATGTGCTGTTGGACTCTGTTTGCTAGTACTTTGTTGAGGATTTTTGCATCTATGTTCATCAGAGATATTGGCCTATAATTTCTTTTTTGGTGACATCTTTGTCTGGTTTTGGTATCAGGGTGAGGGTGGCCTCGTAGAATGAGTTTGGCAGTGTTCCTCCCTCTGCTATATTTTGGAAGAGCTTGAGAAGGATAGGTGTTAGCTCTTCTCTAAATGTTTGGTAGAATTCGCCTGTGAAGCCATCTGGTCCTGGGCTTTTGTTTGTTGGAAGATTTTTAATTACAGTTTCAATTTCAGTGCTTGTGTGATTGGTCTGTTTATATTTTCTATTTCTTCCTGGTTCAGTCTCAGAAGATTGTGCTTTCCTAAGAATTTGTCCACTTCTTCCAGGTTGTCCATTTTATTGGCATAGAGTTGCTTGTAGTATTCTCTCCTTTGTATTTCTTCATGGTCAGTTGTTACTTCACCTCTTGCATTTCTAATTCTGTTGATTTGAGTCTTCTGCCTTTTTTTCTTGATGATCTGGCTAAAGGTTTATCAATTTTGTTTATCTTCTCAAAGAACAAGCTTTTAGTTTTATTGATCTTTGTTATCATTTCCTTCATTTCTTTTCCATTTATTTCTGATCTGATCTTTATGATTTCTTTCCCTCTGTTAACTTTGGGGTTTTTTTGTTGTTCTTTCTCTAATTGCTTTAGGTGTAAGGTTAGGTTGTTTATTTGAGATTTTTCTTGTTTCTTAAGGTAGGATTGTATGGCTATAAACTTCCCTCTTTGAACTGCTTTTGCTGCACCCCATAGGTTTTGGATCGTTGTGTTTTCATTGTCATTTGTGTCTAGGTAGTTTTTGATTTCCTCTTTGATTTCTTCAGTGATCTCTTGGTTATTTAGTCGTGTATTGTTTAGCCTCCATGTGTTTGTATTTTTTACAGTTTTTTCCCTGTAATTAATATCTAGTCTCATAGCATTGTGGTCGGAAAAGATACTTGATATGATTTCAATTTTCTTCAATTTACCAAGGCTTGATTTGTGACCCAAGATATGGTCTGTCCTGGACAGTGTTCCATGAGCACTTGAGAAGAAAGTCTATTCTGTTGTTTTTGGATGGAACGTCCTATAAATATCAATTAAGTCCATCTTGTTTAATGTGTCATTTAAAGCTTGTGTTTCCTTATTTATTTTCATTTTGGTTGATCTGTCCATTGGTGAAAGTGGGGTGTTAAAAAGTCCCCTACTATGAATGTGTTACTGTCGATTTCCCCTTTTATGGCTGTTAGCATTTGCCTTATGTATTGAGGTGCTCCTATGTTGGGTGCGTAAATATTTACAATTGTTATATCTTCTTCTTGGACAATTGTTATATCTTCTTCTTGGATTGATCCCTTGATCATTACGTAGTGTCCTTCTTTGTCTCTTGTAATAGTCTTTATTTTAAAGCCTATTTTGCCTGATATGAGAATTGCTTCTCCAGCTTTCTTTTGATTTCCATTTGCATGGAATATCTTTTTCCCAACTCCCCGAACTTTCAGTCTGTATGTGTCGCTAGGTCTGAAGTGGGTCTCTTGTAGACAGCATATGTACAGGTCTTCTTTTTGTATCCATTCAGCCAGTCTATGTCTTTTGGTTGGAGTATTTAATCCATTTACATTTAAGGTAATTATCAATATGTAGGTTCCTATTACCATTTTCTTAACTGTTTGGGGTTTGTTTTGTAGGTCTTTTCCTTCTCTTGTGTTTCCTTCCTTTAGCATTTGTTGTAAAGCTAGTTTGGTCGTGCTGACTTCTCTTAATTTTTGCTTATCTACAAAGGTGTTAAGTTCTCCATCGAATGTGAATGACATCCTTGCTGGGTAGAGTAATCTTGGTTGTAGAGTTTTCCCTTTCATCACTTTAACTATGTCCTGCCACTCCCTTCTGGCTTGCAGAGTTTCTGCTGAAAACTCAGCTCTTAACCTTATGTTATTTGTTGCTTTTCCCTTGCTGCTTTTAATATTTTTTCTTTGTAGTTAATTTTTGATAGTTTGATTAATATGCATCTCAGCATGTTTCTCTTTGTGTTTATCCTGTATGGTACTCTCTGTGCTTCCTGGACTTGATCGACTGTTTCCTTTCCCGTGTTAGGGAAGTTTTTGACTCTAATCTCTTCAGATATTTTCTCAGACCCTTTCTTTTTCTCTTCTTCTTCTGGGACCCCTATAATTCGAATGTTGGTGTGTTTAATGTCCCGAAGGGTCTGACGCTGTCCTCAGTTCTCTTCATTCTTTTTTCTTTATTCTGCTCCCTGGCAGTTATTTCTGCCATTTTTATCTTCCAGCTCTCTTATCCGTTCTTCTGCCTCAGTTATTCTGTTATTGATTCCTTCTAGAGTATTTTTAATTTCAGTAACTGTGTTGTTCATCACTGTTTGTTTGCTCTTTAGTTCTTCTAGATCCTTGCTAAATGTTTCTTGTATTTCCTCCATTCTGTTTCCGAGATTTTGGATCATCTTTACTATCATTACTCTGAATTCGTTTTCAGGTAGGTTGCCTATTTCATCTTCATTTATTTGCTCCTGTAGGTTTTTACCTTGCTCCTCCGTCTGTAACAGATTTTTTTGTTGTTTCATATTTTCGGGGGGATGGATGGTGCTATATTCCTGTCTTACTGGTTGTTTGGCTTGAGACGTCCAGCAGTGGAGTTTGCAGGCAGGTGGATAGAGCTGGATCTTGGTGCTGAGAGGAGGACCTCTGGGCGGCCTGACTCCAATTGATATTCCCTGGGGTCTGAGGTTCTCTGTTAGTCCAGCAGTTTGGACTTGGAGCTCCCACCACAGGAGCTCGGGCCCGACCTCTGGCCTGTGAACCAAGATCCCACAAGCATGTGGCAGGCGAAGTAATGGTCCCCCAAAGACACGGACATCCAGATCCTTGGAACCACCTGGCTGGTGCGTGGCGATGGGGACCCAGAGCTGCCGGAGGGGCAGAGTGGTGGACTGGTGTCCTCGGGGTCAGAGCCGGGCCATCTGTGCCGCCCGCACCGCCCAGAACTCCAGGGACTCCGCCTGGGCTTGACACGTGTCTGCGCCCCGGCTTCACGGCCGAGGTCACGGATTCACATCAGTGACCCCAGTTGTACGTCTGAGGCCCCGGTTTTACATCCTGCATGTTTTTTTACGTTACTGGAATAGAGATCTTAGTTTAGCTGACTCTAGAAGGGCTATGACTATCTGGCATTAAAAATGAACAAATAAAACTGTTCATCCGTAGAGTGACGCGGTTGTGGGACTCCAGGGTCCCAGGAGTTTCCTAGTGTTTTGAGCATGAGAGTGTAGGCTAAATGACATTTTGGTGCTCAGGATGTGTCTGACCCTCAAAGTGCACTTCACCAGCCAAAGAAACAATCCCTTACCTTTGTTTTTTTTTCGTTTGTTTGTTTTTTAGCAGGTTCTACCCCCCAACCTCCTTAACTAGTAAAAAGAATACAGAACTATAACCTGAGCAAAGGATACTGGAGCCTCCATTTACTGAAAGATTATTTGGATTTATGGAGGTTGTGTCTTTGTTGTTTTTCTTCTTCTTCTTCTTCTTCTTCTTCTTTTAAATAACTAAGGGTGAGAGTCTGTGTATGGTATGGTTGGCAGAGCACCGGACTACATGTGAGAAGTCCTAGTCCTCCCTCCGGTATTGTTACCTTGCTGTTTTACCTTGGAAAAACAACTTAACCTCTCTGATCCTCTGTTTTCTCATTTCTCAAGAGAAGGAGGGTGGGCCAAATGTGTCTCAGAGAGTCCTTTTCGCAGTAGAATTGGAATATACGAGAAATATTCAGGGATGATCACCTAGACTGTTGGTCTGCACCTGAGGGCGTGGGGAGATAGCAAAGTTGGACAATATGCAGCCCTGGGGTTAGTAATTGTGGGGAAATTGAGTTGAAGGGGTCAGCACTGTGCCCACTAACAACTTTTTCTTCTACCCGTTAGTCTGTAAATAGATGTACAAAGTCTCTAATGAGGCTCCCTGGGAGTGGAGAAATCACAATAAATTTTGTCGCCCCGGGTCCAGGGTGTGGTGGTCCAGTGTGATCACAGAGCCCTGCCTGAAAGGAAGAGGCCAGCTCTTCCAGAGCTTCTTCTAACCTATCTTGTTACGAATTCCCAGAGGAACCTTTGAGTTGCAACAAACTCTGGATGTGTTATGTTCCAAAAGGCCGTCTTCTGCACAACCAGGGTAGGTAGGGACATGGCACCTGGGGCTCCCAGGCCCCTGGCAGGAGCCAGCGCAGCATCGGACCTCAGCAGGCTCAGCCACGACCTCATTCCTCAGGTCGGCCTGGGGATTTGTTTTTGTCCTTCCAGATCTTTTTTTAACCTTTAAAACAACAACAACAACAACAACAGCAACAACAATAAGAACTCTGGACATTCCCTTATGGTCAGCCTGGTAAATTAACCTGTCTTACAAATACGAAGCTCCATGGCCCGGCCTTGACACTGTCTCTTCTCTTCCCTGACGCAGAGCCATCACGCTGGAGAACCAGCTGGTGATCCTGGCAGCGACGGCCAGTGACGCAGGGGCTTACTATGTGCAGGCCGTCAACGAGAGGAACGGGGAGAACAAGACCAGCCCGCTCATTCACCTGAGCGTAGCAAGTGAGTGCCAAAATCCCACATGGTCATTGTGAAAGCAGTAAATTCTGGATTTAATTAATAACCACCATCTCATGGGGCATTTTGCAATAAATCTTACCTCTCTGGGTTAGTGGTTATGGTTCAGTATTGGTCCAATGTCTATAGTTGCTTTCTTTGAACTGATAGGCAGAAAATGTGAATCTGACCGATAATTCTAAATACAGGATCTTATTTGTTTGGGGGAATTTAAAATAACATTTTTGCTTTTGTACTCTGTTAATGTGTATGGTTTTTTAACAACAACAAAACATCTTTTGGCTTATAAGGAGTCGTATCCATGAAACTTGAGACTAGATTAGGCCACAGGTTATGTTCTTTTACTTTAATTAAAAAAAAAAAATCTTTGAGAAAATATATATACTAAGTTGTGTTAAAATTAGGAGTATATCTTAAGAGTAACTAAAAGCCCGGATCATGAAGAAAATACACACACATCACAGTTAAATGTTCAGTTAATTTAAGGATGTTTTGGTTTGAGGCAACTTAGTTTAAATGTTTGGCCCTTGAAAGTAGGCTCCAGAAATTCTACTAGGAAGAGTTGATTGCCGGAGAAGGGGGAAATGACCAGAGGCAAGAACTCGGAGCTAAAAGAGAGCAAAAGGTGCATCTCAGAGATGCCACCAAATGTCTGCAGCGTGAAGCTTCATGGTATGAAATGCAGTGATTATGCTGTTGAGAAAATACAGTTGGGAAATGGTCATGGTAGATTTCAAAATGTTATGATCATGTCATACAAGAGTGACTTAAGTGGATTTGTCTGTATAGTGGTAGATGTCATGTTTTTAAAAACCACCTTGAAAGAATGGCTTTCCCCTTCGGGTAGTTTGAAAAGTTTTGTTTCATACGCGGGATAGACCGTAGTGTTTGCTTCTCCTGGTCCTTGGGGGATACAGTTGCTTTAGGCCTAAGAGAGTTTACTGGGTGAACAGCACCACGGTCAGGAGGCGGTGGGCATTAACTGCGTGTGCTCCCACATGCCCCGCACCTGCCCGGCAAGTGCTCCTAGGTGGCCACCACCCTGCCACCAGCTCCTAATTTCTAGGAATTGAGTCCTCAGCTCCAGACCACAGGCGGTGCAGATCTGGCCATCAGCGGGGCCTTTGCGGTGCTTTGGAGAGTTGTGTCCATTGATTAGGTGTATGGCTCACAGAGTCCAGTGCATGAAAGGACCTTATGAATCGAGAATCATAGTAGAAAAAGAATGTGATTTATGGAGATTTTTCAGTATTAATAATAAAAGATGGAGATTTTGTTATTAAATATATTGTGATAATTTTAATGACTTCCAGCTTTCATCATTAGAGCCGTTTATTCTGTTTAGCAAATCTGATTCAGCACTCAATTGTAATGTACATAGCAGGATAATAATTGGTGGAATTCTGAGTCAGAAACACAAAAATTGACCTTAGTCTATTGGAAGAGGGGGAAAAAAAATTCCACAAATATTCTGGTTAACTTGATGCTGACATCACAAAGGTATGAAATAGTCCGCACCTAGTAGTTTCCTACATGCGTACTCTACAAAGCCAGTAGAAAATAAAACGAATACAGTGAATTTGTAAGTTGCCGTACTAACGCCATACCACGCGTTAGATAATTGGAATATGTAAATTTTTTTAATAATTTCAGTGTCTAACCAAGAAGCATATTGGAAGCAGCTCATAGATATTATAATTAACTGCCTTGCATTTCGTTCCCTTGTGTAGTTTTATCTTTTCATTGGCACTGGGTAAAATGTGTAGAAGGTGAGATATAAAGAAGCTGATGGTATGGACGGCCTTATTTTAAATCTTAGGAGAAAACCTGAATTCTGTCCCCGTCTGTGTTCTTTGCTTTTTATGGGGACCAGGTAAAATGTGACAAGTAAGGAGGTGGAGGAAACGGCCTTACTTTAATTCTTGGGTGAACCTCACTGTTAATGTGTTAGATTTACCTAAAATTGAAAGGGCACCCAATCATGCATTTTCTCACTAAAATTCTCTTTTGAAAACCTCTAAAGATCAGAAGTCTTGATAAATCTGCAGAAAACCCCAGAATTGATTATTTATTTGTTTTTTAAAAATAGTCTCTTTTTTAAATGTTTATTTATTTATTTTTGGCTCCGTTGGGTCTTCGTTGCTTTGCGCAGGCTTTCTCTAGTTGTGGCAAGCGGGGGCTGCCCTTTGTTGCGGTGCGCGGGCTTCTCACTGCGGTGGCTTCTCTTGTTGCGGAGCACGGGCTCTAGGCGCGCAGGCTCAGTAGTTGTGGCGCGTGCGCTTGGTTGCTGTGTGACGTGCGGGACCTTCCTGGACCAGGGATCGAACCCTGGCAGGCGGATTCTTAACCACTGTGCCACCAGGGAAGTCCCTGTTTATTTATTTTCATTTTTATTTACTTATGTTTTAATCTTTTTGGCCATGCTACTCGGTTTGTGGGATGTTAGTTCCTCCACCAGGGACTGAAGCCTTGCACCCTGTAGTGGAACCTCGGAGTCCTAACCACCGGACTGCTAGGGAATTCCCCAGAATTGATTGTTTAAATTTGCTCCTTTCTGGACTGCAACAAACGCTGTAAGGGGGGAAACTGCAGTTCAGGACTTCCCTGCCAGCACCGTGTGAGTCTGTGAAATACGGAGGGTGCACAACCCCACCGGATTTATTATGGAATTAGATACTCTCAAGACCTATTCATGCAGGTAGTAAGATGCAGTGTGTTCTGCAGGCTTAGACATCTTTTTTTTTTTTTTTCTAACGTAGGCTTTGTAAAAACACCAAACAAGATTGATGAAAAATTAGAAAAACCTGCCAGCCAGCAATTCTGAAGAATCTAATGATATTACAGCCAATTATGATTTAACGATGATAAATTTTCCCTTGGCATCAGGAGAATAAAGTAGGGAACATTTCTGTAGTGAATACGATCAAGGTGGTAGGGTACTGGAAATTAAATTCCTGGTGGATTGCACTGTAATTAATTTAAAAGTGGAAAGTGCCATGCGGCCCACCTCTTGTTTGCAGTCGTCATAATAAACTGTTCCTCCTGCAGGGACAGCCTAGTGTCGAGGTGGAGGAGCACCCAGGGCCAGCCTTGCCTCGAAACATCAAAATGCGTGATGCGCTATTCCCCCAGCCAACAGGAGGAGATGACGTATTTTCCCAAACGACTGTGTACTTGAGAGTTCAAAACCTCACCACCTTTTCAGTTGCTGAATATTCTGGCTGCGTTTTTGAAGCTTATGGGAAGCAAAAGATAAAGATGGTTGAGATAAAAATAAACCAAATTTTTTAAAAGCATGACAGTTAGAAGTGAAAAGCAGCCCCGTCATGGTACCGCCTGCTGTTTTGTGCAGTATTATCCCTTAACTTCCACCCCCCCGCCGCCCCCCGCCCTTTTATGTGGTTAAGAGGGTAAGTTACAGCGTGTTCTGCACAGGTATTTCCTGTCGGGAAGGAGAGGACTTCTCTGAACTATCCATTCTCCTGCTCCCAGTGCAAGCTTGCCACCATCCCAGGGGTGGATTCTCTTTGAAGTTTTAATGTGACGTGAAGCCAGCAGATGTTAAGGCCATAGGTGGGACTGCTGAAGCAGCCTGCATGAATTTTTTATCGCTGGCTCCCGTGGCTCAGCTGCACACCAGAAAAAGAATGGGCTGAACTCACCTGAGAGTACACATTTCCATTCTGAGGTCAAACTCAGGCAAGCTCTATACACCTGTCAACCTGTGTTTGGTTTTCACTTTGAAGATTTTACATTGCGTTAACTCGTGTGGATCAGGTCTTCCGAACTGAATTAGTATGTCAGTGAGAGCTTCTTTTTGAAGATGAGAAGAATTCTGTACAGTGATTAACTAATTCTTGTTTAAACGCCATTATACATACCTTAGATACATCATCGGCTCTGACCCAATCTTCGGAACGTCCAGCTTAATGAGATTCTCTGCTGGAGATGAAGCTTAAATTAGAAAAGAAATGACTGCCTCTCTCCTTCCTGCGCTTTTCGCCTCTCTCATTTTAATGTCTGCTCCTCAAACAACACTTGCAGATGGGGTATCACTTCAACTGATCCTCCTTCAGGCTGGCATCCCTTGCTTTTAATCCTGACGACCACTTAACATTCTTTTGTCCTCTAGAATTCTAATTTAACTGCAGACCTCATGTATGGTTAGTAGTTGAAAGTGAATTTCTGAGAATAATGTCTAGGAACAGTCGTCCAAGAGGACTGCCCTGTAAAACACAGCTTTTGTGTGCCCGGATAAAACTCTGTCTTATTTTCTTCCTGCTTCTAACATTATAGGGAGAGAAGGGCCAGGCATAAGCCTCTCGGTTGTTGTTTGACATGAATTGGCTGGCCAAAGCCGTAGGAACGGTTTGAAACGTTATTAAAGAGCAATCCTGAGGCAGTGTCTATATTATAAATGACCGATTTCAGATCCAGCTATGGCTTTATAGGGTAAATGGTACTTTACTGCCAGAATTTTCAGAAACATAAACAGGAGGTGTGCTTTACAGTAGAATGATGAGTTTAATCGTTTAGCATGTGTTGACCTGCTAGGTAGGGTATGTAATGAAGCATAAGACATGCTCTGCCCAGACCTCCCGGAGCTGGTTATGGAAGGAGCTAAGTCTAGGCTGTAGTCTCTGAAGCCTTTTTATAGGCACACCATCAGTAAGGAAGCCTTGACGTTCACCCCTGGTATATGCATACTGAGCTGTTTATAAAGGAGGAGTGTTTAGCTATCGTACAAAAAGGGTGAAATACTGAAAGGTGAAATAAACGGTATCTTGCTAATCATGAAAGTTTCATTCCATCTTTAGTTCATGTCTCACAGCACAGTATACAGTTTGTGAATGAAAATCCATACTTTACTCAGTCTTCCTGATAGTTTGTTCTCTGGTCAAGTTCTTGAAACGACTGGTCACAGAGGACGTCCGTCCTGGAGCGTGGCTGATGAAGGGTCCAGGGGTCAGTGTCGCCGTTTGTGTCCGTGTCACCATTTGTGCTAGACCTGTGGCTAACTCACATCTGTGATTTCTTCCCAGGGGTACTTTTGTATCCAGTTATCTACCCCGTGAGAGTTAGCTTAGTTAAAACTAAGTACACAACTACGTAACTCCACCTGCCGGGCAAAGGTGAAACCACAGCCCGTTGGAAAGTTCTGAAAGCAAGCAGATGGAGGAAGGCATCCTGTGCACCTTGAAAATGAGAATTTTTAGATGTCCCTTGGGGCAGCTTGCATGCAAAGTGTGACGGAGAGCCATCCCACTGATAGACCCCCATCTGCACAATAGCATTAGGGATTTACTTTCTTCTTAAGGTTTCAGTTCAAAGACACAGATGAAAATGCCCGTCCTAATGGTTTGTTTCCGAACCCAGTGTGTGTATAAATGGTGGTGAATGAGGGGTCTGGAAGAGTGTACAGCTGGGGATTCTCGACCAGACGTGAGGCAAATAGGACAAAGTGATTAAAAAATAATGAAACCCTAATTCTCTTCGCACCTCCACAAGACAACACTGGGTTATTTCTGTTATCTAGTCATGTTCTTTCCATGGAATTCCCATCTCTCCTCATCCCAGCCTGGCTTTCTTTTCCCCTCTGTGACTTATTTCAGCCTGATTTCACCCTCGGTAGATCTTAGGGCATCGGGTTAAACCATGAATTGTAATTTGCCCTCAACTTTTGAACACATTCGAGATGCCCAAAGTCCTCACTCTCCCAAAGCAACACTCTTCAGATCGGGCTATGAGTACCTCTCAGGGTGCACACAGGTCTCCAAGAGGGTGAGCAGGCACGTATAATTCTCAGGACATCTGTTTCCAGGTGCTTTCTTACACACTTTCTAAAAATCAGATCATCCTGGGAATTCCCTGGCGGTCCAGCAGTTAAGACCTTACGCTCTCACTGCCGAGGTCCAGGTTCAGTCCCTGGTTGGGGAACTAAGATCCTGCAAGCTGCAGCGAGGCCAAAAATAATAATAATAAATTAAAATTTTAAAAATTAAAAGAATTAAAATCAGATCGTCCTGAGGATGCCTGTGTGTCAGGGGGCTCTTCTCTTATGGGCACGTGTCACATCCATCCCGAATCTTTAGTACAGGCATTATCTGAGGCTACAAACTTCCAGGTGCCAAACAAAGGGGTAATTCTAAATATTAGTGTCAGAACTAGGAAAGTGAAGTGCTCTAGTAACTGGGAGATAAATCACTTTGTAAATCGGGAGTTTTCAATTCCCTGCTGTCTACAAAATGAGGCAACACCCAAATGCATTGTCAGCTGACATTTTATTACAGATAGTTTCTGGTGACTGATTGCTAAGTGATAGAAAGTCCCCTTTTGCTCTTAGGAGAAGACGACATTTCCAGCCCACCTGCAGTTTGGAGCCACTGACTAACTCCACTCCGTGTGGGGTAGAAGGGAGCGCGTCACTTCCAGGCCATGTGTTTAAGAGCCCGCAAGTCACCTTCATGCTCTGCCTTACCCCTGGGGCCCACAGTGGCCGGCCGGGCCAAACATGGAGATGGTAGAGCCGCCAGGTCGAAGCTGCCCAGAGGCTGAATTAGTGCATGGGAAGTACAGCTCTGGAGAATCACCCCGGCTGAATGGGGCTCGAGATAAGTGGGAAATAAAACTTGGCGTGCTAAGCACTGGGATTTCGGGGTGTATTTGTTATTGGAACAAAAAGTAGTCTATCCTAACTAATAAGTTACCCCGTGACCTTTGGTATACTCAGAGGTGTTTAAACAACTGAGAGAGAGTTCTATAACAAAATCCCCTCCATTCTCATCTACTTTTGTTTCTATAAGCAAAACTTCCCAGCAGTTATTTCTACAAAAAAAGTAGGGTTAGAATTAGGGTAAACCTTGCCTCCGTCTCATGGAGAGATGCACTTCCAGTGATTTTTTTTTTCTTTTATATATAATATTCATCAAAATTCGTTATACATGTATTTATCTTTTACAGACTGCAAATAATAATTGTGGCAATAACTCACTCCAAGAGGGTTATTTTTTTTTTTTAACCCCAGAGTCATATGGTTGCTGGGAATTTTTAATTTATATACATATCTTCTTCAGAGGCTGTGATAGGCTGATCAATAAAATACTTCGAATCCTTAAACATAGTAAATTAAGATAAAATTCTGTGGGAGGGGTAGAATGGAAATACCAGTTCAGGAAGGAAAACAGAAACGATGTAAACTTTCTGATATTAAAAATTAGTGCTTGTTCATGTATCCTTTAAATGGGTGATGCTGTGTATCAAATCCTTAGACCTACTCTATCAAATATTTAGATTCCCTTGGATGCATATAAAAGAGTGCTGCTATAGTTTATATTACTAAAATACACTAGAATATTAAATTATTAAAACACACTGGAAATTATATTCTTTGCAGTTCTTCAGATCTGTGTTGAAAACCTTTAGATGTCACCTTGAACTGTGGAAGTGATAGTTTTAGGTGATATAAGAGCAAAGCTGTTGTAAGCTGTATCAGATTGGATGAGAATTTACAAATAAGCTGTTGAGTGATTCCCCAAGGGCATAGGTGGAGGAAGGGCACTGGTGCTCCTTGAGCTGGTGACAGGCGTTCATGTGCACCTTCCTTCCATATTAGCCCTGTGCCTGAATGACCAACCTGTTTCGAAGCTGAGGGCACCAAGGCCCTAAGTTCGGTTAGTGGTGGAAATCACAAGAATAGTAGATGGGGAGCTGAGAACGCAAGTCCAGGTTTCTCTGACTCCCAGCGCCCCTCGTTTCTCCTGGAAGGAGGCTGGGCATGCCCTTGGTGCCAACATGTGTGCAGATGAGGGAAGCCCAAGGACAAGGCCAAACTCGGGGAAAGTCGCCATCCTCCGAGTCAGCCCTCCTTTTGCACTGGAGATTCTCCATCAAGAGCTCTTACACACCCGACCTCAGAGGAGCTTGGCTGTGTTTGAAAAAGCGAGAGCTTCTCTGTTCTGATGCCAGAACTCAACTTTAATAATTTCTCCAAACCACCTCTCCTCCTGTCCCTTTGTTAACCATACCAGTTTAAATGATTATATTCACATATTTAAACACAGGACTCTTTTAATTGCGGCAGTTTTAGAACTGTAAATAGAAGTAACCCTAATGACTTTTACCCTTGGCTCTGGATCCAGGCTTCAGCCACATCCTGAACTTAGGTGACTGAGAATTTAAGATCATTTCACTATAGGCTCATAATATGGAAGCATAACATTTCAAAACTCATATGGAGAGTGACTCAACATTTTAACTTACTCATGCAGTAAGTATCTTCCTAGCTCTGATCACTTTGGATATGACATTCCCTGAAGTACTTTGTCTGATTTCTCTGACACTATAATTGACATGGAAAGATAAGAAATTTTTAGAGGGCACAGACAAAGGGGATGGAAAACTGAATTTTCCTTACAATCATTTTATGAACTTTAACATCTATTCACTATGCATCTTGTTTGGGGAAACCTCAAGCAAAGTAATGGTTATCGGCTGAGATGAGACCACAGAACTAGCTGTTAGTTGTAAACACAATTTTCCCGGTCATTGAATACAAATGACGCACACTTCCCAGTACTCTTTCCTTTTATGAATGAGTTCAATATTCTGAATCTGTTAACTCAGAAACATCTGGTTAGCTTCTCTTACTTAAGAGCTTTTGGGGTTTTCAAACTCCAGCTTGTAGATTATTTATATTGCAGAATTGTTTTCAATTTTTAAAAAATCACGTTGAAAGTCCTTAATCTGGTTGCTGCTTTGTGTATGCAGCCTAACATTTGGTCACCTTCTGATAACAGCTCAGATCTACCGTTACCACTGAGTCATAATGTTCTATTACTGATCACAATAAATGACGTTCTTTTGGCTCTTACAGAAGGCAATTACAGCAGGTAAGTAAAATTGTAGCTCTTTGCACGATAGCTGAGACTATTAAATCAAGCCTTAAGAAAATTGGGTAAAGTATTTGTTAAAGTGAAAGCCCACTTAGCTCCTATGAAGACCATTACCAGATCCAAAGTGCTGGGTTCCCAGATCCAACTTAGCTCCTGTGAAGACCATTACCAGATCCAAAGTGCTGGATTCCCCACTTTTCCAAGAACACTTTGATTCTGAGATGTAGAGGGGTGGGATAGGGAGGGTGGGAAGGAGACGCAAGAGGGAAGAGATATGGTGCTATATGTATATGTGTAGCTGATTCACTTTGTTATACAGCAGAAACTAGCACACCATTGTAAAGCAATTATACTCCAATAAAGACGTTAAAAAAAAAGATGGAGCTTGTATCAGAAATAATAGAAGCCAGGAATTTATCTTAAGATGTAGGCTCTTTCTGTGTTCCGATTAGTGAGTTCTTAGCAATGGTCTCTGCCTGTGAGTCTCTGTTATTTCAGGTAATTATTCTGCCTATACCCTCTTACCTTTTATGATCTTCAGAAATATCCTCCTTGGCACAAAATCAGTTCCCACACTCAGAGCCTAGGGTAGCTCTATATGTGGCAAAGCAGGTCCTCAGAGAGTGTAAGAAATGTGACTTCTGATTGTCAGTGTAACTTGCTGTTGGCCCAGGAATATCTGGCAAGTGTAGCTTCTTAAGGTGGATTCTGAGGACTGTTATTTTGCGTAGTTTTATAAAATCATAAAAAAGTGAGCTGGGGATTTTCTGGTTCACCTTAGTTATAGACATGAATGACCCTCTGGCGAGTCTGAAGGCTGCGCTGTGTGATTTTCCGAGGGAACAAGATACAAGCGAAAACCCAGAAGTACAAAAACTCTAGTGAAAGACTTGAAAGAGTGACTGTTTTTTCATTTGGGTCCCCAACGTGGACTTAGGAGTAGGAGTTAGAACTTGAAAAGAAATGTCAGTGGTGGCGACCCATTCAGCTGACCCCGTGGAGTGGGTTGCTTGTTTGTTTGCTTGCCTGTTTTACTGATAATGGAGTTTGTTGAGCTGCATCCCGTCTGGTATTAAGTGTCCCGCACTATGCTTCTCCCTTCACTTTCCTTGAAAGATCGTTGCACACGCTAGTATACCTCCCTGTCAGTGTGTCACTCCATGGCTATATTAATTCAGACAGGGCTGAATCACACAAAGATTTGCTCTCATTTGGGAAGGTTTCCAGCACAAATGTGCTCCAGAATTCAGCCTTCTGCCTTTCCATTCCTTAAGACTTTGGGAAGCACAGTGATTAGTCAGAATGATTTACGTATAAAAACCATACAAAGAGGTTGACCTTTGGTTATTAGCTCGTGTAAGAGAGTTTCAGGGGTTTCACATGTCTTTGGTCTACTCAGGAAGACCAAACCGAATAGAGAAAATGCCCTCAGAAAAAAATTATGCAAACATATTACTATCATAAAGAAATATAAAATGGATAGGAAATATTTAGAGCCTTTCATTTCTCTGTTCGTTTGAGTTACAACATTTAAAAAAATTATGACAGAAAGCATGTTCTTGATGAAAATCAAGGCCACAGTTCTGCTTCCTTGAACTCTGTACTGGCATTGAGATTAGCTGGATTGTATCCACCTCTGAAGTCTGTACCTGAAGGACTGGATATGAAACCATTGTGCCTCCACTGGCTTCTGTGTTAATTGGTTGGTACCACTACCATGTGGGCATGGTGGTCATTAAGTATTTGGAATGTCACCCTAGCCTGGAAGAACACTCAAGGATGCATAGAAAAGTAGCCTTATCGTCATTCTGGGAACAGCTTGCATACTTTGCTGTTCTGGAGTCACCCCTACACCATTTCTGTGTTCATCCCTGTACATCTGTGGAAAAGCAGTCCGAAGTGCTGCAGCGTCGTTTCCTTTGACTCTTAGGGTCTTCGTGGCTCATTTTTGTTCCAAAATGTAT
Source organism: Platanista minor (assembly GCA_004363435.1). NCBI lineage: Eukaryota > Metazoa > Chordata > Mammalia > Artiodactyla > Platanistidae > Platanista > Platanista minor. The sequence goes on along the minus strand of RJWK010001229.1, from coordinate 23,041 downwards.
AACCACCACACACACACACACACCCCCCCCCCATTAAAAAATTTCAGATTTACTTTCTGGTATTTTGTTCAGAAACACTGAGCAAGCATCTCATGTCTACCAGGCATCATGCTTGACACTGAGGAAACTAAATGAATAAGACACATGGTTCTTGCCTTTCCTGAGCTTGCTTTTTGTTGAGGAGAGGCAGCTCCGTGAACAAAGGACGAGAATACAGTGTGTTCCGTGGCCAATGAAACGGACTTCCGTAGAAAATATGGAAGCACAGGCAAGGGAGCAGTTAATTTTGCTTCCGAGGTTAGAAGAGCATTGTTAGCAGAACCTTCACGTTCCCTTTCACGTGTGGGGACGTGCGGCACCGGCGAGATAATTAACAAGAGGCGATTTGGGGTAGGGCGGTGCTCGGTGTGACTTGAGGACCATTGGTAACTTCTGTCCTGTTGTCTGGTCCCCGGGTTTCCACTCTGAGTGTCTCCCAGCACGTTGGCGTCTCCCACAGCCTCATCTCTTTGTGTGTCCTGTCTTATCTCCACCGGAACGGAAGTTCCCCGAGGCCAGGGATGTTTGTCTCTTTTCCCACGCAGCTAGAAGAATACGTGAAAAGTAATAGGGGCTCCGCGAAGACTCATTCAGCGAAGGAATGAAGCAATTAGGAAGCAAGTGCATTGCTTTTCTTCCTGTCTTCATTCCCCGCCCTGGGCAATGGGCCACTGTTTGTATCCTTTTCTTGCCCTCTCCCCATCTTTGGCTTCTCAGGTACCTTCTCACTGGCTGCGCTCTTCTTCCCCCTCCAGCTCCGTTTCTTTGGGTGTTTCTAGCTCCTTTGGGTTCTCCTAATCCCCACGTGTGAGGACTCTCCCTTGTCTAGTCCTTGGGTGCAATGTTTTGGTTTTCTGCTGTTTACTTCTCCTTGGAGGACTCATTGATTCTGTGACTTCTCCGTATCACCTTTGGTCGGATGTTCTCTCCAGACGTTTCTCAGTGTTCAGTCCTTGCTAAGTGGAAAGTTGGATGAGTCATTTTAAGTCCACTGTGACTCTAAAATCCTGATTATCTTCTCATTTTTTAACTTCTTTGCCTGCTTTAGTAAAGATGCCCTAAAATGGAAGACTTGCCCCTGTGCATCTCTTCAATTATTGACTTTTTTCTGCTTGGTGACTTTGTCTGGTTCACTGGTCTCCGGCTTCCCTCTGTGTCTGTCTCCCCCTCATCCAAGAGATTATGCAGCTCCTGGTGACAGGGGACAAAGCTTGCCCGTCTGACCCAGTGATCGGGACGTCGGGCCCTGAGAACAGACTCTGTGGTGTTGCTGGACATTGTCACCTGGAAATTAAATTAGCCTGTGTCCTTGTACTCCCTACCCCAAGGCAGGTTCTTCTCAATTCCATGCAAAGTTATCTCACTGCCTTTCTGTGTTCCCAGTTCTCACCTATCCCAAAACTTGTACGAAGTCCCGGATTCTTCCAGAATGTTCATCCATCCATCATCCGTTACTTCCTTCACTCAACATATACTTATTGAGTACTTGGTAAGTGCCAGCACTATGCTGGGCATTGAGAATATACCGATGCTCAGGGCAGACTGGTTTCTGCCATCCGGGCCTACTCTGGTGGGAGGAGAATACAGGCAAGCACTTTTAATATGGGGAAGCTGGGGAATGGATGTTTTCCCACACATCCTGAGTTTCTGCCACTTCTGTTTCTAATCCTTCGCCTGCTATAAGAATAGGGTTGGTGAAGATAAAGTTAATATATGCAAAATGTGTGTTGAAACAACACTTTAAAAAAATAATAATTTTATTTATTTATTTATTTTCGGCTGCGTTGGGTTTTCGTTGCTGTGCGCAGGCTTTCTCTAGTTGCGGCGAGCGGGGTCTACTCTTCGCTGGGGTGCGCGGGCTTCTCATTGCGGTGGCTTCTCTTATTGCGGAGCGCGGGCTCCGTAGTTGTGGCTCGTGGCCTCTGGAGCGCAGGCTCAGTAGTTGTGGCGCACGGGCTTAGTTGCTCCACGGCATGTGGGATCTTCCCGGACCAGGGCTCGAACCCATGTCCCCTGCGTTGGCAGGCGGATTCTTAACCACTGCGTCACCAGGGAAGTCCCTGAAGCAACACTTTTTTGAAAAGAGTTCACAATGGTTCTAATTTATGTAGCTATTACTGTGGGCTTTTATAGAGAAAATACGGAAAATTTTCAAGAGATGGATTGTGTTGGAAATAAATAGAACAAGTCAGTGGAATTATAGCCTTCAAGCCGTAGGCGTCACTATTCTCATGAGTGGGGCCCTACTGCGGGCAAAACTGACTGAGCCGTGTGAAATAATGCAGCGCTCGTGTTCTGCAAAGCCCCGTATGTCAGACGGTAATTTAAAAAGCGAGTTGCTTTACAAATGGACTATTAAGATAAGTTCGTCATCTCTAAGCCATTCAATATGTGATTTGTAGAAACTGATTTCCTCACAACTTACGTATAAGTTATATACATAACTTATATACGTATACATAAAGTAACTTAGCTGTGTAAGTTAAGACTCTTGTATTAGCTCGGGCTGCCATAACAAGATACCACAGACAGGGCAGCTTAACTAACTTCTATTTTCTCATAGTTCTGGAGGGCAGCTTAACTAACTTCTATTTTCTCATAGTTCTGGAGGCTGGAACTCCAGGAGCCAGGTGCCAGAGGGTGGCTTTCTGGTGAGACCTCTCTCCCTGCTTGCAGAGGGCATTGTTCTCTGTGTCCTCTGGGCACCCGTGGGGAGACGGGGAAAGGGAGGAGGATAGAGGGAGTGAGGGATGGAGAGATGGCCGGCGTCTTTTCCTTCTCTAATAAGAAACACCAGTCCTATCACACTGGGGCCCGACCTTATTACCTCACTGTACCTTAATTACCTCCTTAGAGGCTCCGTCCACAAATCCACTCACGAGGGGGTTAGGGCTTCCACATATGGATTTTAGGGGGACACAATTCAGTCCATAACAACTCCCCATTCCTCTTCCTCTTGTGGCTTTTTTCCTAGGGTATCACTCTAGATCAGAAGTCCAAACTAGCCATTTGTGGGATATGTTTACTCCTTGACTGTGTTGCCTTTAGCCGGCACAATACCTTAAAAATACGTGAGCCGGTATGTAAAAGTGGAGAGAAACTTTTTTGGCTTCAAAAACTATTTGACGAATTGGCCACCTCCCCAGTTTGAACAGGTTGTTTAGTTGAGCTCATCCTCCTGAGGCAGAGGCTCTAGTCTTCCTGTGGAGCACACTGATCTTTGTTTTGGGAAAACATTCATTGTGGAATGTTAAATTATTGCAGATTTAGAGCTATGTGAGGGGCAGGTGTTTTTAGAGGAGAGATTAAGGTTCTTCGTTCTTGAGGTAACTTGGGTGTTTGTGTTGACAGCCCTCTTCTTTGGAGAGAAATGTTTCTGAATCTTATGTTGGTTCTTTCACATTAGCTACTGAGTGGGAGCATTTGCGCTGTGACCCATGAGCCAGTAGGAGTTTCTGTGATGATGGGGATCTTCTCTGTTTGAACTGTACAATGCGGTGGCCAGTACCTGCGTGGGGCTACTGAGTACTTGAAATGTGACTAGTGCGATCAAGAAAGTAGATTTTGAATTTTATTAATTTCAGTTTATTTTAATTTTAGTACCTCACGTGTCCAGAGACTACCATATTAAACAGGACAGTTCTGTACGAATGCCTAACGCTCTGTGTACAAAAAGAACTCCCGTTGAAACTACCCACATGACCCATCTTTGATCTCTGAGCGCTCCTGGACTTGTCTAGAAGTGGTGAGGGCCGGTCATGACCAGTAAGACTTTGACTCCAGGCCCCCTGGTTCGTATGAGTGGGATACATACATACCTAAGGTTCAGTTACCGAAGGTCTGTGGCTGTGCAGCAGTTCGTAGGGGGAGAATTTCCTTTAGCAAATGTAATTGGTCAGTCATTCCTTTGGGGCGGCTGCACGGCACGTCTCCACATCTCCAGCTGCACTGCACGTCTCTCCATAATAATCTACAGTAATGGTTCCCGAAAGACGTGGTCAATGCAAGGCCTGCGTGGTATACACGGCAAATGCTAATGACCATTCCACAGTGATTTATAGACTATCTCTTATGCACCGAGCCTTGTGCTAGGCCATGGACAGTTAGGGAAGCCAAGGATTAGAGGGTCGTCTCGTTAAATAAACGATTAACACAAGCGTGTGAGCCACGGTAGAGAGAAACACAGGTCACAATGGAAACCCCAGGGTGGGGCACCCAGCCACGTCTGGGGGAACTGGAAAGGGTTTTCCTGAGGGTCTGATGCTGAGCTGAGACCTGCGTGTTGAATAAGACTTAGGTGGCTGAAGAGCTGGGGAGGAGGCCACGCTGAGGCGGGAACAGCAGTGCCTGGAGTCAACAGACGCTGCTCTATCCACAGACTGAATATACCAACTTCCAAGACAAGAACAAGGCTCTGCCCTAGCAGGGGCCCCGATAGGACTGTTCAGGAAATGTGAACAACCTTTGAGAAACCGGGAGATTCCATGTAAATACTGAAGAGCTGGTGGCGTGGGACGTACATCCCCCTCAGGACAACGGTGAGCTGAAGCTAAGTAGCTATTGCTCACACCCTGTGTGCCTTTACTCGTCTGGCCAGTGTCCCAACTGTCCCGGACTGTGGCCCCAAGAAGGACACCAGCCAGGCGCCATTTATTATAGCGTTTGCCCTGTTCTCTTTCTTATAGCAGAGAAATCTTTTGCTATGCCCGGTCTCTACCAAAGTGAAGTGAATGAAGGGTAGGCAAAGAAGTTGGAGAGCATCTCGCACTGCTCAGTGAAGTCGTTTTTGCTGCCTGGCTGCCCGGTCCCTCCCTGCAGGCATCAGTTTGGGCAAAGGAGCGTCTCCTCTGCTCACCACTAACAGACGGGGTTAATCTAGATCCGGGGTCTTCAGATCAGGGTTCATTTACTCCAGGGACCCTCAGAGATGGATGCTTTTCCGGGAATCAGTTTCTCCCCCCAAACTCACACGTGTGCTGGTGTCTCCTAGATTGATCTGCCTGAGGAGCGTCAGCAACAGAGGGGCAGGCCCTTCACCTTTCCTTCTCAGTTGCTTTTCTCCCACCGTGCAAAAGGGAAGCATCCCTCCCACCAAATGCTAAGAACGTTCTCTTTGGTGCATCGCGCTGGACTGTCAAGCCCTGCGCCTGCCAGACAAAGGATCGTTTCAAACACTGGGGTCAGTGCTGAGAAAGTGGATGACTTTATAACTGGGTAAGAAATCCTCTTGCAGGTCAGGCGGCTTACAATTCGTGACTTTCAACAAAATGGAAGGAGGACCTAATCAAGTCGTCAGCCAGTAGATCATTAAAAATAATGTTTGGTGATAAATGACTATGTGACTTGGGGCATAGCCATAGGAATAATGTCAAAGAAGTGACCGACACTGTAACGAAAAAGCTTCCACTCCCATCTACTTATTTATGAAAGTAAGTTTTCTCAGTGCATACATTTATAAAAACAAAAAATAGAAATAAAATTGATGCTGAACGCTTCCTCATTTTAGCTAGAAGTAATATTCATCCATGAATACCTGAACTAATTAAAAGGAGAACAGTCTCATTCATCTCACTGAGATGCATTTCCCGTAGAATTTTACTTTTTATATTCAGTATTTCTCACAATTTATAATGATGTATATTGGCTTGATTATTAAGTATTAATAATAATTAGAATGGATAACCAACTCAGAAATTTTTTTAACATTTAGAGTTTTAGGATCACAGGAATTTGAAAAAAATGAAATAGCTATCCTTTCTTATGTAGAGAAGCGTGGTACAGTGATAAAAGACTTTCAAACATAATACATATTACAGTGAAAAACAATTCTGCCATGGACTGAAGGATGTAAAATTTCTAGGTAGTAAAAGGAGATTTTTAAATGAATGACGGTAGGTATCATTTCACAGTAGAATCTAGGTCTCTTTAGATTCATTGAAAATAGTGATCTGAAGTTTTGTTTAAAATACACCAGAGGGCTTCCCTGCTGGCGCAGTGGTTAAGAATCCGCCTGCCGATGCCGGGGACACAGGTTCGACCCCTGGTCCGGGAAGATCCCACAGGCCGCGGAGCAGCGGAGCCCGTGAGCCACAACTACTGGGCCTGCGCTCTACAGCCCATGAGCCACAACTACTAAACCCGCACGCCTAGAGCCCCTGCTGTGCAACAAGAGAAGCCACCTCAATAAGAAGCCCACGCACCGCAACGAAGAGTAGCCCCCCCGCTCGCTACAATTAGGGAAAAGCCGGTGCACGGCAACGCGGCCAAAAAATAAGTAAATACATTTATAAAATACACTAGAAATTAAATTTACCTATTTAAATGTAAGCTTAAAATATGTGAAGGGGATATAGTTTTTCAAAATTCTTTTATGGTTGATACGGGCAAAAATATGTAAAGCCCATCCATGTTCAGTGAAAGTGGTAATGAGAGGTGTGTGCTTAGTTTGGAAATGAAAGTTGAAACAGGGAAGGAGGTGGCAGAGGGGTGGAGATGAGGACCCCTGGCTGCCCTACTAAGGGTGCCTGGACAGTGGGAAAATGGGAGATAAACTGGCAGAGGGCAAGTAACGTGAAACTGGGAAAAGTGCTGGGCCAGCATACTTACCATAATCGTAGGAAAAGTAACAACGTAGAATAAAAATATTTTAAGTATATTTTAAGTATATGACACTGTTTCTTAACCCTAGATGCCCATGACAATCACCCAGGCTGGTTCAGGACTTTTTTTTTAAAGCACCAGATGATGTTACTATATAGCCACGGCTGCAGATGATTGGGCCAGACTTGAAGTGTGGTCCTTGGTCCAGTAATCGTCACATCATCTTGGGAGCTTGTTAGAAATGCAAAATTTTGAGCTCCATCTCAATGCTACTTTATCAAATTCTGCATCTTAACAAGATACTTAGGAGATCCAGATGCACGGCACAGTTTGAGAAAACCAAGATTTCTAACAAGTTCCCAGTTGCTGCTGCTGGCTGAACAGCAGAGCTAGAGGGTAGCGCTCTTCAGAGGCTCCAGAGCAAAGCCGCTCAAAGTATGGTCTGGGGACCAGCAGCATCGGCATCACCTGGGCACCCGTTAGACGTTCAGAGCCTCAGTCTTAATGCTGACCTACTGACCGGAGTCTCTGGGGATGGGTCCGTGAGCCTCTGGTTCGGCCAGCTCTCCAGGTGATTCTGATACTAAATTGGTGAAGGACTGCTCTCGAGAGAATCCACGTAGACCTCAGTAGCTGTGAGGCTCCAGTTAATTCAGGGAGCTGGCTGGGAGTTTGTGCAGCTTAATGAGAGACCTGCTGCTGAAACTGGGATCACAAGCTTCACCTGTGATCACAAGCCCATGGGCACCTGTGCTGCCATGGGCCCTGAGTGTATATATTATATATAACATGCAGGGAAAGGAAAGTCACCTAAACACTTTGAGGAAGGTCTCGGTTACCCCACCAGACCGGCAACCCAGTCCAGCTGACGTGCTGGCCAAGGGTGAGGAATACACCCCTGTCTTCCTCACTCTGCGTCCTTGGAATCGACCCCCTGACAGCCCTTAACCCTGGCTCAGACAGGGTGTCTGAGTCTACATGGCAAAGAGAACATGGTGTCACCCCAGGTACAGCCAAGAAATTACTGCGGTATTTGTGGAGGCCCAGCTCAGAAGAGCGTATGTCAGCAAGGGGAGGAAGGTGGCCCAGCTCGCATACCTACGGGGTGAAGATGCACTGAGCACCTGCGTGAACCCCTCGTCAGTCACTGGGGACTTCGGAAAGCAGGGGTCCAACCAGGAGCAGCCTGTGGGACTTGACAGTGGAGGAACTTGTGCAGCTCGGTGCAGCCGGGCCGTCCTGGCTCTTGACTTCTGGGACACTGGGCTTAGCGTGGGGCGTGGTGCCAACCCAAGAGGGAGAACTGAACCACTTTCTGTTGACTTATATTTACTTCAGAATTCTGCATAGCGTGGGCTCATCTTGCTTTGTGTCCTGGACCAAGTGGAACACTCTGGCTTCCAATTGTCTTCTCTATGACTACGGATGGGATGTGATTTATTAACGTTGTCTCTAGCTATTTTTTTAAAAAAGGAGCTTTTATTGTGGAGAAGAAATTGTTAAAATTCTGCAAAATAGAACTTGGCTCTTTCTTCTCCGAATTAACTAAAATCAACCTGTTTTCAATTGGTGATATTCCTTCATTAGTTTTAATTCATTTTTCAGCACATCTGATTTTTTTTATTCATAATGCTTTTGATGAAAATTAATTTCGTTTCTTTTAGAACTGAAACAGTATTATCGCAGGCCCTCAGACACTGTTATACCAAAAAGGCCTTACTGTAAAGCTGGCCTCCGGCCTGAGGACGTGAGTCTGTTTCCTAGAGAACACACCTCACGATGAAGCTGTGCGGGCTTTTTGGCTGCTGAGCATCTGGGCCTCAGTTTTTCCATCTGTAAAATGAGGAGTTTGAACCAGGTGAACTCCAAACTTTTGTTCTATGAGCCCAACAAAACTAAGTGAACTTTATTATAGAATAGATATGGAAGGAATATATACAAAGGTTCATGTAAGTATTATGCTGATTAAACATTTTCTTAGTTCAATGTAGAATACCAATCAAAATTCTAACCAGTACCACCCTAGGGAAAGGGGGAACTCCTCAAACAGAGGGGGAGGAGATGTGGGGGAGGAGGGGACCCCGTCAGGTGTCAGGTCCTGGACCTCGGGAGCCGCGCACGAGCTGACCTGGCTCTCGGGACGCTGAAGCTTGGCGTCTACACCTTTGCTGGTCTTCCGCAGATATTCAGCTTCCTACGCTGACTGTCTTTTGCAACAGAATACCGTGAAACCAAATTGCACCAGACCAAAGAAAAATCCACTCCTTCAGCTTATAAGTTCAACAGTGAAGAATTTGGAGGGAATCACTTTTGAAAGACCGCTAATGCCAACAGCAGCTCCACAGCATGAGTCCCACACGTAGGACATCGCTGTCCGTCTAAAGCCTTAGAAACAAAAGCCAAACCTACTTACCTACCATGTTTCTGATTTGGTCTGATTAAACAAGAGCCTTAATTTGTGTAAAATATGCAATTGTGTGTTCAAAATCTATTAAGAGTAAAACCTCCTGAATGAATCCAATTATTTTACTCAACAAATAAGTGTGCTTTTTTTTCCCTCAAGAAAAGGGCCTTTAACGTAATACTTCATTAGCCAGAATATGTGTCTCAGCAGAACATCTGCTGTCACACAAGATACAGAGAACGAATGAATACCTGGGCTTAGCGGCCTGGCCCAGGGATGCAGGGCAGCTGCCAGTGCAGCTTCAGGGGAGGGAAGTCCGAGAGCCGGGGGATGGCAAGAGAGAGAGCCCATCAAGTTCTCGTGGATATGCCCAGCTGGGGACAGTGTTGGGGGACGGAGCTGGGGGGCGAAGCTACTCCAGGCTGGAGGGTGCGCGAGAGTGAGAACGTCATCTGAGACTGTAAGTTTTTGGTCAGACCTTTCAAAAGAATGGAGGGAAGCTCGAGCTCTGGAGCTGGTCAGATGGCCTGAAATTTGGTTGTGTGGCGAACAGGTCACAGACTTGCCCGACAGGAAACTAGCTCTTGACTCAGTGTCCCCTAGGCAATGGGCCTCCCTTCAGCACTCAGATGCCAATCTCTCCATGCACAATTTTTTCTTTTTAAATTTTTTTTACAGGTGCAGACTAGTCAATTAAAAAGAAATTCCATTTGCAGTGAATATTTGTTTAACACTGAACAGGCTGCTTGCTGTACGAGTCCCAAAATAATAAAAGTAAAATAACACATCTGAGTGAACAGGTAAAATTACTGGCTACGTTTAGAAAGTGACCAGATCATCAGTATGAACAAACTGAAATTGTGGTTTCTGGAATAAGTTCAGTGGAAATGATATTTTATTTGATGTGCTCCCCTATATACAACTTTGCAGAAATCCAATTTAATAATTTTTAGATCACATTCCCAACGACTTGAAGAAGGTTGCGTTTGCATTTCTTGACAACACGTATGTATTTCTGTTTGAAGTAAATGAGAGTAACTTGCACATAGCAGGAGGAAAGCAAGCCCCAGAAATTTTCTTAACGGTAGGTTTAGGTTGCTGATAAATGACACTTTCTTACTTCCATGAACTGAATAATAAAAGGGCTCATGGGGGACACACACCCAGCCACACGTGTGTGCGTGCGTGCCCACACACACACACAGAGGAAACGAAATATGCACTGGCACAGCCCTTAGGGTATGCAGTCAGTATTACTGTTTAAAGGGATCTCGATAAAGATTTCCTATAAATTATGTTTATTTCATAAAGTAAGTAGAGTATAAGGTGTGAATTCTAAATGTGCTCAGGGAATTCTGCCCTCTGATTTTAAAAGGAGAAAGACATTTGTTTAAGGAATTTGACTACCTACTGATAGGTCATTTCGGAAAATTACATAACGTATTCATCTTGGATCGCGGCTGATGTTTTCAGCGAACAGCTCTCCCCAAGCCCCAGCTCCCTGCATGCCTCGCTCTCAACACACTCCTGACTCTTCGAGGGAAAGGAAGCCAGCTACCACTCGATGAATTCCCTCCAAATCGGTGTATGTCGACTTGCCCTTAGCTTGCCTCCCTCCTGTCCAGAAGGGTCTGCCTGCTTCTCCGTTCAAGCCTGAAATTCCCCCGCTTCCCGGGCCGTCTTCTGCGGAGGCTTGGCCCTATTTTCTCCTCTCCCCCTCGGGGGCGTCTCATATCTACTGCCGCTACCACGCCCCGATCAGCTCACCTGGATGGGACTCTGCAGAGGCTTTTGCTACTCTTCCTGTGGAAAGAAGTTGGGAAACCTGGGTACCTCCTGGCATACTTTTCTTAAAGATATTAAAACTTTCATAAGTGTAAACAGTTTCAAGAAATATCTATTATAAATACTGGCATTTAAAAATAGAATTGTTACCTCATTCTTCTGAATGGATCCACTTGATTATATAAATACCATAGTGATTTAGTATTGTCATCTGTTTCAAAAATATGTGAAAAATATTTTCTTTGCTCTTTGGAGGTAGTGCTGGTACATTTTTGAATTCTGCTTCCCTGCCCCTCCCTGCCACCACACACGCACAGAATTTTATCCTAACGTAATATTCTTTTATGCTTCAAAAGTTTTCATGATTACCCTGTCATACTTTCCTGCAACATAGATACATACAGTCATCCATACATGTGCACATGTGTGTACACACATGCACACAAACACGCATGCACACATTTATAAATTGCATTGGAAACTTTTATTTCCAGTGACCGTAAACTTTGTTGAAAAACTAATTCTGTATTGAGTTATTATTATGGTTGGAGTATTGGATTATGACTATTATGATTATTTAATTGGAAACACATCCCTTAATGAGATGGATTCAGGGGCATTTATGTTTTGGTGCCCTGATGAAATGAATTCAAACTGTGTTTTCATTTTGACACCAAAAGGGTTTTAATCCAGTGTGGAAAGTCCTTAAGATTCAGCGTGGTGGGAGGTATGCCGTTCTTGTTTAAAGCAGGAGGAGAAGGATTGTGAAAGGGAAGGCGGGGCAGGGAGACCTGGAGCTTGGGAGACGTCTCAGGAAGTCAGTGCTAGAGAAGAGCGTGTGTGGAAATTGAGGGTCTGGAAATTGATTCCTTACACTGTGCGTGCTCAGAGCAGCCCTCCTTAGGTACCCCTTCCCCAGCGCACAGGTAGCCCCCTCAGCTCTGCTGCAGGGGTCTCCTCTGCAGTCCCTGGCAGGTACCTGAGCCACCACGTCCCCCCCAGGGGACTTTCAGTAATGACAGGAGAGTCCTCCTGCTGAAACGTGCCACTCCCCTTCAGAACTTAAAATCCTCACTGCTTGGCCTCCTATTTAAGACATTTCACACCTGTCCCAGCCTATGTTTAGAGTTTCAGTTTTCCATCCCAACTTTTCCCCCCACCGCTCCCCCGCTGCCCTAATCTCAACAAATCCCCTGGCCGGGAGTGCCCTCACTCCCCTTACTTCTGCCTTTCCGTCTGCAGGGTGGTTTTCTGAAGCTGTATCGGGTCCCCGGGGCTTTGGGTGCCTCCCCCCTGGTGCCTGGCTCACGCTGTCGGTGCTTCCGCCTCACCGGCAGAGGTTTAGAGCCCCTTCCAGATAGCACCTCCGTCTGACCCTGTATCCTCAGGTGGAGCACAATGCCCGGTACAGAGCTGGGAGTGGAACCCAGAGTTTCAGATGCTGAGAAATTAAACTTCTTGGATATTTGTAGGAAATCGGCTTATTAGTCTTTAGAAAGAGCATTTTTGAGGAAAGTTTGTTTTGTTTAGTTTGATATTATATTCATGTACTGAGAGTAAATTTTGACTTCAGAAAATATCACAAGAAAATATGAATTTGGAAGATCTTTTGAGTCTTAGGCTGACTGGTGAATTTCAGTTTAAAGCAGGATGCAGAATTCATTTTGATGGACGATTCTGATAGGGCGGCACATTTTGATAATAGATAGGAATGTTCTGATAGCGGCCATTACCTAATATTACAACTCACAGTCCTTTGGGTTGTGACAAATGCGGGATCATTTGTTTCTTTCCTTGTTATTGTACCAATCTACGTAACTTTCAAATATCATAAATAAATCTTTTTTAAAAGATTTATTTAAAAAATAGGGATCATAAAAAATAGGGAGCGTGTAATAGAAAAGCCGACAGACTTTAGCTATGAATGCGGCGCTTGGCACCATGGTGACATATTAGCTTTAGTAGAGGGAGAATTCAGACGTTTGGAGCTGTAATGTGTATTTAATTCACAGGTTGACAAGGGCCTGGAGGCAGAGTAGAATTTCTGGGATGTTGTCTAGCAGGTTAAAATATGGAGGCACGTCCTTCCACATATGTGTGTTGCTGTCCTGTGACAAAAGCCAGTCAGGAGAGGTGGCCCTTGCGGAGTGAGGAGCGCCAGCCTGGGCACGGGCCGCCTGCCTTTGAGTCTGGCTGCACCAAGGGCCGGGGCGGCCCCGAGCCAGCCCCTGCGTCTCCCCCTGCTCTAAAGGAAGCAGCAATGACACCTACCTCGCAGGAACCTTTTAAGTATTAAATAAATACATGTGAAGTATGTATAAGAGTGTATAAGAGTGCCTGGCATGTTGTAAGGTGACACTTATTTTAATTATTATGGTCACTTAATTATTATTGCCTTTTTATTTTTTATAAATTTACTTATTTATTTTTGGCTGTGTTGGGTCTTCGTTGCTGCACGTGGGCTTTCTCCAGTTGCAGCGAGCGGGGGCTACTCTTCCTTGCGGTGCGCGGGCTTCTCATTGCTGTGGCTTCTCTTCTTGCAGAGCAGGGGCTCTAGGCACGCGGGCTTCAGTAGTTGCGGCACACGGGCTCAGTAGCTGTGGCTCACGGGCTCTAGAGCGCAGGCTCAGTAGTTGTGGTGCACGGCCTTTGTTGCTCCGCGGCATGTGGGATCTTCCTGGACCAGGGCTCGAGCCCGTGTCCCCTGCATTGGCAGGCGGATTCTGAAACCACTGTGCCACCAGGGAAGTCCCTATTGCCTCATTTAATAATTAAGTAAAGTGACGCTTATTATATTATTGCCTTAACTGATTATCACATATTTTTATTATTAATAAGAACAAGACATCTTTTTTAATTTCTAAAAAGTGTCTGAGTTCTTGACCGAATCTGATGGACTAACTGAAAAAAATCCCACATGTGCATGATTATGATTCAAAATTATACATCTTGGAATTTTCACTTGTTAGAGTGAAAATTATCATTTTATTAAAAGGCATTTAAAGCTTGTTAAAAGCAGACAAAGATACCATCTACCACAAATAATAAGCTTTTAGGAGACAATGTCTCTCTTGAAGACATGATATCGTCTTTTTTTTAATTGAATTATTTGTTGATATTAACATTTTAATGAAGGAATTATCCTATTTTCGTATTTCTTAAGAAATTGATATTTAATTTCTGCTTCATGTTAATAATAAGTATTTAACATATTTTAAATCTCAGTTGAAACTAACTTATACTTCATATTTCCATAAAGATAGAAGCATGATATGCTTCATTGTATTATGTGTTTATATTCTTTCTTTGTCACCAGCATTCCCTTTAATGGAGCTGTAGTTTGAAAATACTAATCCCTAGAGCATAACAATTTAGGTAAGTAATATCTTTGATGTAAGAACTTGCTAATCACACAGGTGTCGTGAGGATGCGTGTTTTAAACAATGAGCCTCATTTAGTAGGCAAGCTTTGCTGGCGTTAGGCACTTGGCACAGGTGATTTATGGGAAAGTCTCAGAGTGATTGCCCACAGCCCACCGGTTAACCCTCCTCACAGGGGAGCCACTGTGAACACAGAGGATGTGCCCTTTGGAGAAAGACTGGACAATGAAGCGAAATGGCTAAATGGCTTTGGACACCGCCTGGAGGAAGAAAAATAGATTTCACGTATGATTGTTAAAGAATGAGGCCTATAAATGGGGTAGTGCGTTCTCATATCCCAGACAGATTTTGACAAATAAGAGAAATATGTGTTTCTCATAGGAAGTATGTGTTTGAAGTGTATTTTAAACCATTTAATGTTGCCAGTGCGTTGAGAGCTTGCTTGTGGGGTTGGAGGTGCGTTAATCTGAGTGCACGAAATGAGAAGGAAGGGCTGGATCCGAGTCTGCCTTTTTATAGACAAAGTAGAGGACACGCCCCACTGCTGGCCCCCAGGCCTCATGTTCATGCTGAACTGTGTGCAAGGGTGTGGAGCTACTCTCGTTTCCTCTTAGCATCGTTAAGTCATTTCGAAATTTTGATTACAGAAGTGGTTCTAGCTAGTGTCCTGTGGAAGCACAGAAAGCTGGCCAGCCCCGAGGGCTGGATGCTATAAAGTCTTCAAAGGCCAGCTCATGTGTTTGGAAGATGTGGTTGTGGTGCTGTCATCAGCCGTCCCAATTGGAAACACATCCATTTTATGAGTCTGGCAAAATGTGAGAGAGGTGCTATTTGTTTAAAAAATAAGTTTCGGGCTTCCCTGGTGGCGCAGCGGTTGAGAGTCCGCCTGCCGATGCAGGGGACGTGGGTTCGTGCCCCGGTCCGGGAAGATCCCACATGCCGCGGAGCGGCTGGGCCCGTGAGCCATGGCCGCTGAGCCTGCGCGTCCGGAGCCTGTGCTCCGCGACGGGAGAGGCCACAAGAGTGAGAGGCCTGCGCACCGCAAAAAAATAAAAATAAAAAAAAAATAAGTTTCTTGAAATTTACTTTAAAACGTTGTATTTAAGGAAAGAAAAACATACATTTTCTTAGTCTTTAAATACCATGTGCCTTTGTCATAGAAGTCACCCACCCCCAGAGTGTCAGCCCTTGTGAAGGCAGAATGTTCACTTGAGGTTATACTGATTGGTTCTATCTTCCTACATAGCAGCCTGGATGAGGGCTTGTTATTTGGATGATGCCCAATGTGTATGTTGATTTTGCTGATTGGAAAGATGGAAGGAAATCTCTTCTTCAGACTAATCTTGGAAACAGTTTGCAGTTCTGAGTGTAGATTCTGGAGTTTGCTCATTTATTTAACAATTCTGGATGGCATTTATGAAGTGTCAGCTGTTGAGGATATAGCAATAAATATGACTGTCCTTCAGGACCTCACAGACCTCACTAGTCTGTCTTATGTTTTACAATCCTTAGATTTTTTGTTTTAATCAACTGAATTTAAATATTGAAAACTATGCTATAAAATTTTTGGAATCAGATTTTGAATATGTGCATGTGTATGTATGCATTCACATAAATAAGTAAAGCTTAACAGATTTCTTAATTTGAGAATATGGAATAGGGATGATAACTCTGAGGAATAAAGTACTTGAGGATGATATAGTAAATCTCACTTTCTTAGAAAACTTGTTGGAGACGAATATGATACATGATACATGATACGCTGGGAGCCAGGGTTCACATCTCAACTCTGTTCCTGCCTAATCTTGTGACTGTGGGAAGATTACCTTCAGACTCCTGCTAAGCTAGGAGGAAAGGCAAGAATTCTCTCCAAAGGTTACCTAGATAAGCATCCTGGTCAGCAGCAGACTCATTCCCTTCTCTCACTGCCGTGAACAGATACAGCCTATAGTCTAGCATGAATTCTCACATACTAAGATGAGCACACCACCAAGAGATGCCTCATCTGTAAAGTGTGAATAAACACAACAGTCTATACCTTACAGAGGGTTTGTGCAACTTAAGTCAGATAACATAAAAAGAGCTCCTAGAACATGGCAGACACTCAGTCAATGTTAATTACTTCCCCTTCTTCTTTCCTTACCCACATTCTCAGTTTGTACTTATTACCCGTATCTGTTATCAGCTGCTAGAGATGATCTGATTATTATAGGGAACATAGCGACCATATTCCATAATGCTGACAGGAAGATCTTTCCATGAGAATGGAATGCAAATTCAAGAAATATTTTGCTCATGAAATTTTTATGAAGAGTCACACAACTGTACGTGAGGGCCTGTACTTATTAGAATACATAAAAGTGACAATTTGGATTTATTCTACAGTATTTTCTTCTGAAAATATAAGAAGAATATTTGAGGGGTTTCAGGTCAAATGGCAGACTAAGATTCTGCCATAGCCTTTTCCTCTCACTGTAAGTAATAGAAACAAGAACAGAGATGGATAGATAGAAGGATGATAGATAGATAAATGCACGATAGATAATAGGTAGACAACACAGAAAAGAGGACAAGGGATATATTATCAGGACTTCCTGAAGAGGAAGAGCAACCAAGAGTGGGTTGACAGGAAACTTACAGAAGGTGGGAGCAGCACTAGAGGTGGGTGATGCTGAGAGCAAGACGGCACCCAGGTGCAAATGGAGGGTGACTAATTGATCCCTAACAGCTCCATCTATGGTATTCACGTGGTACTTCCTCACTCCTCCTCTGCTGTGGCTGCAGACGTATTTGCCTACAGGTGAGAGCTATGAGTACTGGGATTCGAGTGAAAGAGAGAGGTCAGTCCTCTAGAAAGCCAGGAGGAAAGGTGGGAACTCACTCCCAGAAGATTATGTAGACAACCATCCTGGTCAGCTGCACTTGACTCCCTCCTCTCACTGCGGTGAGTAGATGCTACTGTGGAATCTCAAAATACAAAGATGTGCTGCACAACACCAAGAGTCACTAGACAGCCAGGAAACACCATGAAAGAGAGACGCCAGACTCAACAAAGGATATTTATGCAAGGAAACATTGAAGAGAACAAGTGAAAAAGAAGATAAATGTATTACTTTAGGAAAGAGACAGGAAAACTTTCATCAGTAAAAAAGTAGAGATCCTGGAAAGTAAAGATTGACTGCTGAAATAAAAATTCAATAGACTGAAGAAAAAAGTGAACACAACTGGAAAACAAGCTTAAGGACCCTGCTAGAATATATCAAAAGCAAACTATGAGATGTTGGGCAGGAGGTGGGAGTTAATGGTTATAGAAGATAGAGCCAGCATTTATTCAATAACAGGAGTTTTATAATGAGATAATTTGGTGTAGTTATATGTAAAGAAATCTTAGGGAACTTTCATAACTATAGAAAGACAAAGGAGTCATTGGGTGCCAATAAAAACAGAAACAAACAGACAAACCTCCCAACACAATATCCTAAAATATCCCATAAAGAAAAATAGAATACTTCTAGTCAAGGTTCTGAGGGAAAAAAATAACTTTGACTGTAGAACTCTATACTGTCTTTTAACTGTCAAAATAAAAAGACATTGCAAACATTCAGGGTCTCAGAAATTCCCCACTTACACAGACTTTGAAAGAATTAATAAAGGATATACTCCAGCAGGAAGAAAACTATATACAAATGAAGTAATAATGAATAAAGAATTTTCCAAATCTTAAGTCTAAATAATGTTTATTGTTGATACTGTCAACATAGAACTAAGATTCTAAGAGTTATCAACACTGAGAGGTATTGGGAGTTTGGGCCCCAGAAGTGACACGGAGTAGGGGAGAAATAAAGAAAAAGTATAATAATTCTTTAATCTTCTTCATGAGAAGGAGATTCTTACTGATTTAGTCTAGTTATAAGGCAAAAGTAAGTTTAAGTAAATGTTAAAATTTTAAGGACAGTCACTAGAAGAATAGAAATTGAATGCATAGCTTCTCCAGGAGAAAAAAATACTGGAATCAATTGGATCAATCCAAGAAAGGACAGAAAAAAACAAGCAACTGAGAATCATGGCAAAATAAATATGTAAAATAGCAGGATCAGTCCAAAGATTAGTAATCTCAGTAAATGTGACTAATTTAAACCCACCCGTTATAAAAGACAGAGCCTTTCAGATTGGGTTTTGAAAAAACAGTTAAATTATATGCTACTTACAGGAACTATTTTCTCAAATAATGTTAAGAAGCTTAAGACAAAAAATATAAAAACATATCAATCAAATGTTAACCATAGTCAATTAGGTTTAGCAATATTAATTAGAATATATGAGATATTAGATAGATTAGAATTCAAGGCAAATTGTATTATAAAGGACAAAGGGGGATATTTCACGTTGAAAAGGGAAGCATCTACCCAGACATTATGACAATCACAGTTAATAATATACCATCACCAGGTAGTGATGTAAGAATATAAAAATGTAAAGAAGGTTTAGAATTACACTATGAAAAAAATTCAGCTCCCATTCACTGTAAAAAGTATTGTTAGCCAACTGGGAATAGAAAAAGAAATTATTTTTAAATGATTGATATGCAGATCTAAACTTTCTTAATGATCAAAATTACTAAAACCAGAGTTCTTTTTTTAATCAAAAACATAAAATAAAATGTATCTAACAAAAATCTACTAGAAACAACCTACTGGTATATTATGAGAAACTTTGGGTTTAAAGTCTGGATCTGGACAAGGATGCCCACTGTTACATTATATCAATACTAAGGGCACAGTAAATGAAATAAGACCAGAGAGAGAGCGAGAAAGAGAGAGAGAGAGAGAGAGAGAGAGAGAGATATGAATGGAGGGAGAAAAGAGTTGTAGATATTGGAAAGAGGTCAAAGTATCATTTCAGGCAATGTAATTGCTTACACAGAAAATCTGAGGTAATCAATTGACTATTAGGATTTATAGGAGAGTTCTGAAAGATGGCTGGATACAAGATCAACATGGAAAAAATTAACAGTTTTTCTGTTCATTGGGAGTAACTACGTAGAAAAATATCATAGAAATGTAATAAAAATTAACATATACCATTTGCTATAGCAGGCTAAACTTTTAAATATTTTGAATAAATCCAATAAAAAATACACAAGAATCTGTAGAACTTTACTGAAGATTCTAAAAATAGGAACAAATGGAGTTATGTACCATGTTCATGGATGGAAAGACTCAATTATGTGAAGATATCAACTGTCCTCAAATTTATAAATTCAATACAATCATGAAACATATCAAGTTGATTTTAGAATTAATATGTAAGCCTTCAATGAGGAAATGACTTAGTAAATCTTAGTATATTTATACTGTGGAATGCAATGGATCAGTTAAGGATAATGAGGTAGATTTGTGCATATGAGAATAGCTAGACCACCCCCCCCTCCCAAAACATATTTCTGTGTGGGAAAAAAGAAAGTTTCAGAACAATACATATAGTACGATACCACTTCATTAGAAAACGCAAAACAATACTTTATACATTTTATTAGTACATGAATGTACAGCTAATTCAATTGAAACACATACAAAAAAGAATCACATTGAACTGTTTATTAACCATGGCTTTCTCAGGAGAGGGAGGATTGGGACAGAATGTAGAAAAATGTCCTAAGGTTCATTTCACCCACCTTTCAGAGTCTTATGTTTGCTTTATATATAAAACCCAGAGGGGTTAGTTGTGCTTAAGTGGAGGAACAGGGAAAATTATGTCTATGCCATCTTCTGGAAATGGAAGTTCAAAACACAAGTTTTATAAGGACTAAAAAAAGAGGAAAATTTTTCCCTGGAGTCTCAAAGCATATCATGAAGATAAAATAATAAGTTTTCAATATTGGAGCAGAAATGAACAAATGTACTATTTTTGGTTATCTAGTGTAACAACTACCCCCAAATTTACTTGCTAAATACAACCATTTTCTCTCTCTCTCCCTCTCTCTCTCTCTCTCTCTCTCTCTCTCTCTCTCTCTCTCTCTCTTTTGCTCATGATTTTGTGGGTCATGAACTGGGGAAGGACTCAGCTAGAGGATTTATCTCTGGCCCACCCGTGGTCAGCTAGGTCCTGGGCTAGAAGGCTCCTTCCAAGGTGGCTTTTCCTCGTGGAGACTCATTCTCCAGGACCTTTACTTATGGTGTCTTCAGGGTAGTGGCACTCTTATGTGGTGAAATCCACTAATCAGTTAGGTTACTTTGGACTTCAAGGAGCAGAAAAATCTCAACTCAAACTGGCTTTTAACAGTTAGGTGATTTATCATCACATGTGAAGTCCAAAGGCAGAGCAGTGCCCGGTGTGGCCCATGATGTCATCAGGGCCCCAGATTCCTCCTGCCTTTCTCAGAATCCTCAGCATCACCTTCATCCCACATCTGGTTTTCCTTGAAGTTGCAAGGTGACTGCTGGTGGCAGTTTGGGCTTCGTGCTTCCTTGTTACCTTATCAGGAGAGAAAGAGAGTCACACCATGAAAATTCCTTCCCTTTTGTCTCATTCAGTCAACTGCAATTACAGCCGCCAGGGGAGAGTTCATTGGCTTGGACCGATTTCCAGGGGTCGAATCAGCATTGATGATGAGTCAACCACAGTGTCCATGACACGTCTTACACTGTACTTACCAAAATTCCAAATTGACCAAACACATAAAGGTAAAATATAAAACTGTTAAAGCCTTAGGAAATGTTGGTGTAGGGAAGGCCTTTATAAGAGCCAAAAACTTTAAAGCAATAAGAGAATGGATAAAATATTTTATTGCATCAAAATTTAAAATCTCTGTGTAACAAAGGGCCCTATAAACAAAGTTAAGGTACAAGAGACAGACTGGAAGAAACTGTCTGCAACATAGTTAATCTACAAAGGCCTAATATTCTAGAGACAACTCAGTGGAAAGAATGGACAAAGCATATGACAAAGCAGTTGGGAGAAAATGAATACATACTGCCAGTAAACTTAGGAAAACATGGGCAAGCTCACTTTTAATTTAGGAAATCCAAATGAAAGCAAGATATAAGTTTCCACTCATCAAATTGCCGAACGTTTGAAAAATTTGATAGTATCCAGTGTTGAGCAGGGTGTAGTATAATGGCATTTTACAAATGCTGTTAACTAATGTATAAGTTAATATAGCCATCTTGGAGAGGCGGTCACTGATATCTGTTAAAATGACTGAGCCCCTGCTCTGCAACCCTTCTTTTCACTGCTCTGAGAGATACTTGCTCGTGATCGCGAGGAAGTACACAGGAGGATGTTTGTGCTGGTGTGACCTGGAAACAGTCCTGACGGGGGCTGGTTAAGCACCCTCTGTGTGTCCAGTGTGCTGTGTTTTGCATAAAGGTCAAGGCAGCACCCTGCATAAGGATCAGGAAAGAATACTGATTAAATGTCTTTCCACTAGCCACTTAAGTCATTTTTTGTTTGTTTGTTTAAATGGGATCCACCCATTGTTTTCTTTGATGTCTCTGTAAAATCGGAGCGTCTCCTGTGTTGCTCCCGTGCTTACAGGGGGGTAGTAATACCACACAGGCGTTTTTGGGTTTGGGGAGTGCTTGTGTGCTTCAAACTGAAGAGTTTTAGTGGGCCCCCTGCTGCTTGGGTGCCACCAAAAGAAATGGAATGAGTAATTTGAACACAAACGGGAGAAAGCAAGACTCATTTCCATCCCATGGAGAACTTGAATGTCTTCACCAGAAGGGCTGTCTCTGTTAACTTGGTGCTCGTTCAAAACCTTATTTGGGGCTAACGCTTTTTTTATAAGATGCCTTCATGTGCCTGAAGTAATTCACAGAGACTGATTTGTAAAACATTCTGAATCAATTAAGGCTTTAATCAGCAAAGAAGCAAGCTTCACATGGCTTGTGGACTAATTTTACCGTCTCCCATCAAAGTGAAGCTAAGCTGAAAAAAGAAAACAATGACGAGGGTGCAATCATCTGTCCTGATTACTGAATTATAAGAGTCTGTGTTTATCCGTCCCAGTATAAAGGTGGTTATCTTCTGTGGAAAACAATCCCAGCAGCTGCTGGGGTACAGGAGCCTCACTGTGGTTACAGACGCTCCTTTATGCACACCTACTGGGAGTGAGGATTGACTTGGCATCCAGGAGACTCAAACTGTCAGCTTTATTTAGTGACTCAGCACAAAACAAAGGCTCCTGGGTATTGCTTTGTATAAACATTTTTGAGAGCAAGTTTCCAAAAACTCCTTGCCAATGGCGGTGGGAGTTTCCTGCACAGACATCTCATTTGAATGACTACATCTGCAGATGTCTCTGCTTAGGCAATGATTAGGAAATTGGTTTCCTTTATTTAGACAAGTATTTAGCTGCCGTCTGTGTATTAGAATCACATGGGGAGCTTTGGAAAGTCCCAGAACCCACCCAGACCTATTCCATCAGAATGTGAGGGGAGGATGCCAGGCATAGGCACTTCTTGAAGCTCCCAGGTAATTCCAGTCTGCAGCCAAGATCGAGAACCCCAGATTGAGACAGCGTTCGCAGGGTAGTACACTCTCAGTCTGTGTTGCTATGATATAGCGGCCGTGTCTTTTTAGAATAGAATAATTTTTGACAATTCTTTTCAGTAAAGGGTATGTGTTAAATATACAACTAGGGCTTCCCTGGTGGCGCAGTGGTTGAGAGTCCGCCTGACGATGCAGGGGACGCGGGTTCGTGCCCCGGTCCGGGAAGACCCCACGTGCCGCGGAGCGGCTGGGCCCGTGAGCCATGGCCGTTGGGCCTGCGCGTCCGGAGCCTGTGCTCTGCAACGGGAGAGGCCACAGCAGTGAGAGGCCCGCGTACGGC
>RJWK010001228.1:38757-83992 GCA_004363435.1 Platanista minor | reverse complement strand
TGTTTTTTTTTTTTTGCGGTATGTGGGCCTCTCTCTGTTGTGGCCTCTCCTGCTGTGGAGCACAGGCTCCGGACGCGCAGGCTCAGCGGCCATGGCTCACTGGCCCAGCTGCTCTGCAGCATGTGGGATCTTTCCAGACCGGGGCACGAACCCGTGTCCCCTGCATCGGCAGGTGGACTCTCAACCACTGCGCCACCAGGGAAGCCCCTATTTCTGTTTTGTAAATAAGTTCAGTTGTGTCATACTTTAGATTCCACATATAAGTGATATCATATGGTATTTGTCTTTCTCTGTCTGACTTACTTCAGTTAGTATGATAATCTTGAGGTCCATCCCTGTTGCTTCAAATGGCATTATTTCATTCTTTTTTTTATGGCTAAGGAGTATTCCATTTTATACACACACACACACACACACACACACACACACACACACACACACACCCCACATCTTTATTCATCTGTTGATAGACATTTAGGTTGCTTCCATGTCTTGGCTATTATAAATAGTGCTGCTATGAACATTGGGTTGCATGTATCTTTTCAAATTAGAGTTTTTCCCAGATATATGCCTAGGAGTAGGATTGCTGGATCATGTGGTAACTCTATTTTTAGTTTTCTAAGGAACCTCCATACTGTTATACATAGAGGCTGCACCAATTTACATTCCCACCAACAGTGTAGGAGGGTTCCCTTTTCTCCACACCCTCTCCAGCATTTGTTATTTGTAGACTTCTTAATGATGGCCATTCTGACCGGTGTGAGGTTGTACCTCATTGTAGTTTTGATTTGCATTTCTCTGATAATTAGCGATGTTGAGCATTGGCCATCTGTATGTCTTCTTTGGAGAAATGTCTATTTAGGTCTTCTGCCCGTTTTTTGATTGGCTTGTTTGGTTTTCTTGTTATTGAGTTATATGAGTTGTTTGTACATTTGGGAAATTAAGCCCTTTTTGGTCGCATCGTTTGCAAATATTTTTCTCCCATTCCGTTGGTTGTCTTTTCATTTTGTTTCTGGTTTTCTTTGCTGTGGAAAAGCTTATAAATTTGATTAGGTCTCATTTGTTTATTTCTATTTCCTTGAGAGACTGACCTAAGAAACATTGCTATGATTTATGTCAGAGAATGTTTTGCCTATGTTCTCTTCTAGGAGTTTTATGGTGTCATGAGTCTTTAGCCATTTTGAGTTTATTTTTGTGTATTGTGTGAGAGAGTGTTCTAACTTCACTGATGTACATGCAGCTGTCCAGCTTTCCCAACACCATTTGCTGAAGAGACTGTCTTTCCTCCATTGTATATTCTTGCCTCCTTCTGTAGACTTTTTTGATTGTTGCGAATGGGACGTGCTACTAGCATCTAGTGAGTAGAGGCCAGGGATATGCTAAGCATCCTACAATACACAAAACAACCTCTTACAACCAAGAATTATCTGGTCCAAAATGTGCTGAGATTGAGAAACCCTGATTTAGAAATTAGCTTATTGATTTATAAGCAGTTAAGAGAAGGTCTGAAAGGGCACCAAAGCAAGCTGTTTTTTCTCTCTGGTTTCCTTGTCAATAGACCCAGCTTTTAAATAAAACAAAAGAACTCTTGAGCTAAAAAAAAAACAGACACGCAAATAAAACCTTGAAGCCCAGCTCCTTTTAGTACCTGAGGTCCTTGTACTTGCACTGAGAGGTGATAGCCAAGTAACAGCCACCCTCCTCAGCTGGGATAAAGAAGGTTGTACTCATTACATATTCATGTTTTCAGTGGCATCCTTCACTTAAGAGATTCAGGGCACATCATTAATTAAAGCAATGAATTCCCCAGAAACAACAGTAATTAAACCTCAAAATCAAAACAGCATAAAAAAGCAGGCCTCATTTTTCCATCCTATCTGAAACACTGAGAAAAATCATACAGCTTCATGAGGCCGGGTGGGGAATGGGATTTATCAAGAAGGCAGACCACACACCTTCACTTATGCTTTCTTCCTATTGTTTCTTGCTGCTAGTTCTAAACATGACCCATAGACAGAGCTACCAGGAAGCAAATAACTGGTTGGTAGTGGCAGTGTCATCACTTGCATGGTATGTGTTTTACCTGCCATGAAGAAGCAGTGGAATTCTGGAAGAGCAGGAGGGTTAGAATTTAAGGAGTCAGAAATTCACGCTCGTAACCTAGGCAACCTTGGCCCCTCTCCTTTTCTACTCCATACTTAATACTTGGACAACCTCACATTTTAACTCCCATATATTTGCTGAGTACTTCCATGTCTATATTTTTCAGTCCAGATACTGTGCTGAATGGTTTGCCTGCCTTATTTTTAAAAAAATCTTTCAGCAGTCCTATGTACTCTTATTCACATTTTCTAATTTATGAAATTAAGATTTAGAGAAGTAATTTGTCCAAGATCATATGTATAGAGGGTGAGAATGTTGGGACTTGAACCCAAGTCTTTTGTTCCCCCTTCATCCTCAATTACATTGTTTGGTTCATGTTCCCATTGTTTCCCAGCTGGATTACTGCCCCAGTTTCCTAACTAGACTTCCTTTCATGCCATCCTACACTCTGCAACCAGGATAAATCTTTGTTATATTATACTTATTATTCCCCTAATTAGTCTTAACTAAATGATTTATGGTTCCTTGAGTATATCAGGTTCCATGTCCTCACTGTGTTATTTCCCTAACTGATATTTAGTCTCCTTAAAAATTCAGGGCTTCCCTGGTCGCGCAGTCATTGAGAGTCTGCCTGCTGATGCAGGGGACACGGGTTCGTGCCCCGGTCCGGGAAGATCCCACATGCCGCGGAGTGGCTGGGCCCGTAAGCCATGGCCGCTGAGCCTGCACTCCGCAACGGGAAAGGCCACAAAAGTGAGAGGCCCGCGTACCGCAAAAAAAAAAATAAAAATAAAAAATTCAGCCTTATTGAGTAGAAAGGGAGCCATACCTTTTAAAAAACATAGACTTAAGTAACTTGCCTTATTAACATATGTTAAAAAAGAGAGGAAAAAAAAAGTTAAACCTTTTGAATAATCCTCACATGTTTGTGAAATAATTTTCCATCCTCAGTATTGGAATACTTTCTTTACTTTTGTCAATTATATCATTTACATGGATTTCATTAGGCCTGACCGGCTTATCATTGATGATAATGAAGTTCACCACTTTTCTCTTTCCCTCATCTCTAAAATGTCAACCTTTTCATTTTTTTACAGTATCCTGAAGGCACCTCAAATCATATTTCATTCATCTCCTTTACTGTGAGAATTAAACACATACTCAAGTACACATATTTGTGGGCGTATCAATTGGTACCTCTCTCTGTTTTCCTCGTTAATTGGTGTAAGTCCACTGACGCTCTGACCCATTTGGACCAATCCCTCAGGAGGTGCTACATTCAGGGAAGTACAGACCTTCTGACTCTTTTTTTTTTTTTTTTTTTTTTTTTTGCGGCACGTGGGCTTCTCACTGCTGTGGCCTCTCCAGTTGCGGAGCACATGCTCGGGACGCGCAGGCTCAGCGGCCCACGGGCCCAGCCGCTCCGCAGCATGTGGGATCTTCCCAGACCGGGGCACGAACCCGCGTCCCCTGCATCGGCAGGCAGACTCTCAACGACTGAGCAACTAGGGAAACCCTGACTCTGTTTTACTTGTCTGTCTTGAAGAACATAAGTGGGAATGGAGATTATATTTTATGGCAACTCATGAAGATCCCCAGCTACCTCCTGCAGTGCCCAGTAACTTTCCCCTCATTTATGCCATCCCATCCGTATACTCTCTCAGTCTCCTTCCCCAACTGTTCTTGCTCCCACACCCTTCCTCTCCACCCACCTCCTCTATCAGTTTGCAGCTCTCTCTGCTCTCCTCCAGATAACCACCCAGTTAGCTTTTGTTTTTTCTCCACCTTCCACATTCTGGGGATTCCATTACACGAAAACTGAGTATTAGTCTGGCAGTATCCTGAGAACAGCAGGGAGAGGGGACAAAATGGGCAAAA
Organism: Platanista minor; assembly: GCA_004363435.1. Lineage (NCBI taxonomy): Eukaryota > Metazoa > Chordata > Mammalia > Artiodactyla > Platanistidae > Platanista > Platanista minor. Next base: position 80,011 of record RJWK010001228.1, on the reverse strand, counting down.
CCAGGTCACTTATACTTTAATAGTTTAATTACAATTTTTTTGTAGGGTAGGGGCCACGCTTCCACTTGTAATCATGATTTTGGTGAAGTGAGGAACCTTAGAGATCTGATAGTCCCCTTTTCTAACTACATAGATGAAGAAACAGCAGCTACCCGAATAGGTGTGACTTACCCTTGATCACACGCCTGGCCAATGCCATAGTTAAGCCAGACCTTCTACTCAGAGATCAGGGTATGTCCTAGTATTCAATGGTGTTTAAACTCCTCACTCAGTGCTAAGTGCAATGCCTCTTGAAAGATCTGTACTGGGTGAATGTGGGAACAACAACAACAAAAAATGTGATTTAATGATTACAGTTAAAGTAGAGTACCCTTCTCCCCACCACACCATGAAGAGGAACTGAATGGAATTGCAAAATAAGATTGGCTTGCCAGTCTGCTTATGCTATTTTAGTTATGATGCTTCATTGTGGATTACCTGGGAGACTTGTATTCTATTTTAATGATATAATGAATCTTTAAAATGAAGGTAAATATATCCCACCCCACCCCAAATGGCCTTTTAAGTTTTTATTGGCTGTGCTTTGATAGTAATAAAAATAGTAACGACAATACTAATAGCTGCCACTACACATTACATACTATGTGCCAGTCCTCCCACTAAACATTTAATTTCTCTTATTTAAGTTAATCTTCAAAATAACTCTGTAGAAAAACAAGTGTATATATCTACCTTACAAATTAGGAAACAGAGGATCAGAGGAATAAGATAACTTATCATCACTTAGTAAATAGTAGAGTCATAGTGTAAACCCAAGCCTTCTGGTCTCCATGAAGCTATGCTTTTACTCACTGCCATATAGGGCAGAAGGTGACAGCACCTACCTCATTCTGCCTTATGTTATATGTAGTTCTTTCATTCAAGGGGCTTTTATTACTATACACTGGGACAGGTGGTAGGAACACAAAGTCCAAGAAAATATTTTCTGCTTTTAAGGAGACTATACTTTAGTGGGGAAAATAGACAAGCAAGTCAACAATTATAGTAAAGAGTAAGAAAGGGTTTTCCTTGAGATATAAATGTGATACTCAGAGTGCCATGGGGGACATCAAAACGAGTGGGAGTGGGGACGGTCAGGGAATGCTTGCAGGTCTAGTGGGCCTTTGAGGTGAATGTTTAAGGAGGAATAGATGTCAGTTAGGGAAACAGTATGTCTGAGGACATGAAACAGATGAACTCAAAAAGTGGTGAGTAATTTAGACTGGAGAGAGCAGACTGTTCGAGGCTGTGCAGAAGCAGCTGGAGATATGGTCTGTGGCCAGGTCCTGCAGGGCGTTTGAATCATGTTGAGTGGTTTGGAATTGATCCTGAGCACCATGAGAAACCGCTGTGGAATTTTTATCAGAGAAATGACTTAATCAGAGATGGTTTAGGGAGTGTACTTGTACTTGGGTAAGGCTGGGGAGGGTAGAAAGGCAGGGTGGGGCATTGGGTGGGGGGATGGGAGATTATGGACAGGACATTAGAGGGGAAGCTGCTGTGACCCACGTACAAAAGGAGCAGGGTGGACTGAGGAACCTGTGAGAGAAAATGGAAAAGAGGAAACGGGTTCCCCAGATTTGAAACAGGTCCTTTGACTGCCGTGGGGACTAACTAGATGGTAGGCTTATTTGCTCCGTTGACATTTGACTATGGCCCTTCCTCAGGGAGACTTTATTGAGACTTTACTGGGTGTGTTGTCTTTTGGAAAAGAAGCAGAAGAAAGACCAAATGTGAAATGAATCACAAAGAGATATGATGAAGAAAGAGACTCAACCAAGGGACCTGAGGGAGGTCAAGAAGGAAGAGATGTTTCCTTTCTCTTTTCACCTTGAGCCTTGTGTCCTTTTTCCCTCTCTGGTCTTTCTCATGTCTTCTCACTTATTCTTCCTCTGCCTCTGGACTTTAGCACGCAGTACACCGTGGCTAAAGGTCTCAGGAGAGCCCAGAGCTAAACATTAAGCAGTGCTGAAACTACAGTGCAGTTTAACTCTAGAATGTGGTCATTGCTAAACTGGGGCTTTTGGAAAAGAACTGTTTCTTGATTCAAACACACTGCGTGGGGGAGGCGTGGATTCAGGGGAGCTCAGCTTTTGCTTCCACAGTGTTCCTTGAAAAAGCCTAAGTACTGCTTGTGAACAGTATCTACGTTTTTCCATTGATATGTAGCTATTAGTTTGAACCCAGGCCTATGAAGTCGCTGTGATGCTAATGACCTTTTGTTTGTAAAAGATCTCAAGATTCTCAAATTATGCAATCCCCATTGCCAAAAAGCTTTCAGGTGGCCTTTTGAGCAAAATAAAGAAAAATGGCACAGAAATTCACATCCATTTTCTAATGTAAATGTCATTTTATTAAAAATGGAGTCTATAGAAGGGCAATCATAATTTAATGTGTCTTCAAATAATACTTGTTATTGCCAATTATTTTTTCACATAATATAAAATCTCTGGGTTCATAAATAATAGTCTTTCCCTATTCAGGAAAAGCCATGTTCAGCAATGTGTTATTCATGACTTAATTATTCTATAGATGCTTCATTCATATGCATGCAGATATATCTGGCAGCATTGCATTTTAATGAAGATGCTGAAAGGCAGCAGGCTATAATTTCTAACAGAGAATTCTGTCAGGATTGAACAATAGCAGCTCCTCAAGAGGACTAGGAAATAGCATAGACCAGAAAGAAAATTAAAAACCCATTTAAATATTTTAATTATAATCTTCATTAGTGAAATCTTGAAATCCTTTTGCACATCCAGAGCTTCTATAGTTTAGGAGCTATTTTGGTTGGAGGAGAATAATTTTGAGGAAGGGGAATATTTTCAAGATTCCATGGTTTGAGATACAACCATAGGGAGCACAGGACTGGACCTCTGTCCCATCCCCTGTACCCCCTTACCCTGAGATTGTTTTTGAAAATAATTCTCAAAAGCATGTGATATCAGCTAAGTAAATCATGATACAGATCATAATTCTACTTGTTCTGTTACAGAATAAAAGCCAAATAGAACCTGTCACTACCATGTTCAGATACTTTAGGAGAGCTGTGAATATGCAAGTGATAGGGCATTTTAAGCATCTAGGAAGGTGTGGCGTTTTCTGGAAGGGTGATGAACAAGAGACACAGCTGTTGGCGCACTACCCTGGGTTTCCTCCTACTCCATTGAAATGCTCTTGTTCTGGTCATCAGTGTTCCTTGTGTCTTCAAATTCAGTGCACACTCTTCTGTCTTCCTCGAATTCCCCCCTCAGTAGAATTCAATAAAGATGGCAACTTCCTTTCTACAAACATGCTTCTCTCAGAACTCTTGAGACACTGTACACTCCTGCTTTTCAGACTTCTTGTCCTTTCCTTCTTTTTTCTTTATTCAATGTTGACCTTTGATAAATAGAATTTAAATTTTTTTGCATACGTGAATTTCCAATCGTTTTATGTGTTTTACATCTTTCATTAAGGAATTCCTTACATCAAAAATTTCTGTTTGCTTGTCACATTTTTTTTTTTTGGCAGTACCCAGGCCTCTCACTGTTGTGGCCTCACCCATTGCGGAGCACAGACTCTGGATGCGCAGGCTCAGCGGCCATGGCTCACGGGCCCACGTGGGATCTTCCCGGACCGGGGCATGAACCCGTGTCCCCTGCATCGGCAGGCAGACTCTCAACCACTGCGCCACCAGGGAAGCCCTGTTTGTCACATTTTGAGGGAGAGATCCAACCTTTTTGTATTCTATATGTATGACCATTTGTCCCAGAATTACTCATTGAAGAGATCTCCTTTCACCAAGAATCTGCAAAGCCGGCTCTGTCATCTATCAAATACTTGTATAAATATAGGGCTGTGTATTAGTTGTCTATTGCTGCATAACAAATTACCACAAAATTTTCAGGTTAAAACAACACCCACTTATTATCTCACAGCTCTGTAGATCTGAAGTCTAGGCAGGCTTGGCTGGGTTCAAAGCCGAAATCAAAGAGTTGGCTGGGCTGGGCTCTTATCTGGAGGTTTTGGAGAATAATCTGCTTTCAGATTCATTCAGGTTGCTGGCAGAATTCAGTTCCTTGAGGCTATAAAAGTAAGGTCCCCATTTCCTTGGCTGTTAGCCTGGGGCCACTCTCAGCAGCTCAAGGCCACCCACATACCTTGGCCTGTGCCCCCTCCGTCTTCAAAGTCAGCAATTCCATGTCAAATTCTTCTCGGCCTTCCAATCCCTGAGTTTCTCTTCTTCCACCAACCAGAGAAAATTCTTTACTTTTAAAGGGCTCATTTGATTAGACCAGGCCTACCTAGATAATCTTTATTTTTTCATATGATGTAATGTAATCATGGGAAGGACATTTCACATTCTACCTCGGTCCAAGGGTAGTCATTCGTAGAATTCTGCCTACACAATCTGTTTGTAGCCTTTCTAACCTCTACCATTGGCTTATTCCTGTGTCAATATCTACACTGTCTAATCATGTTCCATCAAGAACCCCGCTGATATTGAAACCATGCACTTCAGATTGAGACTTGAACCCAGCCAAAACCCTGATTGGGACTGGAACCCACACAGCTAGGATTCAAACCCAGTCAAAATTGTCTTCCAACTGAGGTCTTCCAGCTGAGGTCATACACCTGGTTTCAGGACTTAATGAAGCTCAGGTTCTTGATATCTCATCGCAGAAAGAATTCAGTGAGAGACAAAGTGATAGGTAAGAAGTGGATTTATTTAGAGAGAAATACACTCCACAGACAGAGTGTGGGCCATCTCAGAAGGTGAGAAAAGCACTAGAGTATGGGGTTGTCAGTTTTTATAGGGGTGCCTAATTTCATAGGCTAATGAGTGGAAGGAGTATTCCAGCTATTTCAGGAAGGGGTGGGGATTTCCAGGAATTGGGCCACCGCCCACTTTTTGATCCTTATGGTTGGTCTTGGAACTGTCATGGTGCCTGTGGATGTGTCATTTAGCTTACTGCTGTGTTACAGTGAGCGTATACTGAGGCTCAAGGTCTAGTGGAAGTCAACTTGTCTGCCATCTTGGACCCATTTGGTTCTAATCAGTTTATGTCAAGTCCTCCAGCTATGTAATTCTCTCAAAGGTTGGGCCCTGCCCCCTTCCCTCCTGTTTCAATATTTTAATTGGAATTTCATTCTACCTATAGTTCAATGTTTTTGATATTGAATCTTTTTATTTAAAAAATATGATGTATCTCCTCATTCATAAGCTTGTTCATAAGTCTTGCATATCTTTTCCTTTTTCACATGTCATAATGAAACGTTACAATGACCTCTGGCCCAAAGCAAAAATTTTGAATGTGAGGTGGGACTTCTGGAAAGGTTGAGTGAGGCGATAGGCAAACCCTCCCTAAAAAGCAAATATAAAATCAGACAAAGCTGTTAAAAACTTTGGAAATTGATCAAAGGCATCTATCTAACTGAGAAGCATTTATTCAAGAAAAACTAAGCATCATTAAGAATACTGGGACGGGCTTCCCTGGTGGTGCAGTGGTTGAGAGTCCACCTGCCGATGCAGGGGACACGGGTTCGTGCCCCGGTCCGGGAAGATCCCACATGCCACGGAGCGGCTGGGCCCGTGAGCCATGGCCGCTGAGCCTGCGCGTCCGGAGCCTGTGCTCCGCAACGGGAGAGGCCACAACAGTGAGAGGCCCGCGTACCACAAAAAAAAAAAAAGAATACTGGGAGTCTGTGGCATTTTATCCTGGGGTTTCTGCCATTCCCTACCCAGCTCTGTTATTCAGTACTTTTATAAGGGCCGGGCAAGCTGTGAGGAATCCTCCTTACTAGAGGGGGCTGATTTGTTCCGGAGAGAAGCACAAATACACAAGGGCATTGTCAAAAATGATAACAGGAAAATCCAGGGATAATAGCAAACATTTAAGAAGGCTGCCTGAGTTGTCAATACTGCTGGGGCAAGCGAGAGATTGACAGACCAGCTAGAAAATTAAAAGGGAAATCCAGAGATCAAGAGAGTGATAGAGGGGTTCAGAAGTGTTCACTTAGCCCTGGTGATTTGGAAGCAGGTGTATACATGCTCAATGATGTGCACTCACAGAGGAAAGACCAGATAGGGCCCTGGCTATCTACTTGTCCCTGATGAATGTGAAGTCTTGAGTATGCAGAAAGAATAAGCTAGAGCAGACTGTAAACTGCCTGAACTTTGATGACATTCCTTAAACACACACAGCTTCACAGCAAAGGGTGGAAACCTGACTGGTTCAAGATGTTTATGTACAACCTCTAATCAATCATTGCTGACCATTAAGTTAGGCTGACCCCTAGGGAGTCAGGCTTAAAAATAAAACAAAAATATATTAAAAAAACAAAAACAAAAACAAAAACAAAATACCCTGAACAAAGGCGTCAGTGGCTGCACACTGCCAGGAAGACAGACTCTACAGAGTGAATCCAGGCAAACCATTACAGAAACAAAAAAATCAGCAACAACAACTACCCCGGAGGGGCTAAGAATCCAGAGTTGCTGCAATATATTATCTAAAAATTTCCAATTTAAAAAATTACATGCAAAAAAAAAAAAAAAAAAAAGCTTAAGAAGGTATGACCATATATATATACAGGAAGAAAAGTGAAGGGATTTCCAGACATGTCACCCCAAAATATGCCACCTTGACATATTGATTATTTTGAGTTGAAATCACTTGAAAAACAGCAGGTGAAATTAAGGTACTTGATTCCCCTTTTTATTCCTGAAAGCAGAAGCTAAAACTCCCATGTGAGAGCTGCCCTCCCTGTGCCAGGAGGAAATGAACATTCTTATCACCAGAAATGAGAGTCAAGGCCAGGAAACTTCTGTACTAACAGACCTTGTTAAAATAACTCTTATCTTCCTTTGGTCTCTTCATTTTATTTATGTTTCCCCTACAGCATTTGCCTCCCCTACCGTTTCTGGTGGTGACCATGGGACAGTACTGACTGGGTCACTGCTTATCACTCTGGGGGCTGAAGCTGAGAGATCCTGGGACATTTGACAAACGCTGGAAGTTGGTAAGAGTTCTTACTATGTCACTCCCTCCAAAATCTCCACCTGTAGGGTCTGGGTGGGAGGGTGAGAGTGATAAGAGTCTCCCCTTGTCTTTTACCCTTTTCAAGTTCAGATTGGCTGGGAAAACCATTGGTGTGAACTAGTTTTTTGTGTATAGCACCTCTAATGTTTTTTGTTTGGAGTACTCTTGTTTTCTGTTGATCTCCTGCCTCCCAGAGATAGTTTTCCTTTGTCTGTTTCTATGTCATTTGTCATAAAGAGGCGATTCATAGGGTAAAACAGAGGTATAGGTCTGACAAGGCTGTTGTTTGAGCTGGCCTCACAGTCTGACTAGTTTATAGTTCTCACCAGATCAGCATCTGTTTAGACAAACTTTGCTGTGGGTCACAGATAAAAACAACAACAACAACTGGATCAGATTCTCTCTTCACGTTGTTTTATGTCCTGAGGGCTTGGCTTTGTGACCAGTGAGAATATTCTCTCTGGTCTCTGAGAGTTGGGGGACACAGGTTGTTGGGTTTGCCTCAAGTGACCTGCCCACAGGCTGGGAACCCAAGACAAGAAGTGACATGCAGGACTTCCCTGGTGGCGCAGTGGTTGAGAGTCTGCCTGCCGATGCAGGGGACACTGGTTCGTGCCCCAGTCCAGGAGTATCCCAAATGCCACGGAGCAGCTGGGCCCAGTAAGCCATGGCCGCTGAGCCTGCGTGTCCGGAGCCTGTGCTCCGCCACGGGAGAGGCCACAGCAGTGAGAGGCCCGCGTACAGCAAAAAAAAAAAGAAAAAAGAAGTGACATGCGGCAGTCTCTTTGTCCAACCATGACAGCTTTCAGGGGAATTTGTCTTAATAAAGGATCCCAGTCCATAAGGGACACTTAACTCCCTAGTGATGGGGAAGCCCCTTCCTAGTATTGCCTACCCTGTGTCACAAACTAGTAGGTCTGCGACTAGAGGAATCTCAAATTCTTGTGGGAGACTGGAGTCACAATTTTCACAAACGCTATTCTTATCTCCTGGGACAATGAAGACCTCTGTTTTCTTAGGCTAACTCTGGGAGTGAACTTCTTGGATCTTGCGGGCTGCATCTTCTAGACCTGCTTTGGGGATGTGTCTTGTGTCTGTGCCTAGAAAATTACCTCTGGTCTTTCCATAAAAAGGTTTATTGGATTGAGTTGCTATTGAAATAAACATACCCTTGAAGATCCTATTTGTCAATAACCAGATGATGGATCCTTTGAATTGGAAAAACTTCTTTATTCAAAAAAATTTTACAGAGCTCTCATCCTAAACAAATATCCCATTGGTTTCTATGGGAAGGTCAAATTAAAAAGAGGACACAAGGGATTTTAAACGGCTAGCCTTAGAGACTCCCTTAAAAAGATTAAGGAACAGAAAACAGATTTAAAAACAAAAGTTAAAATCCACACCCACTATAAATCTTCCTTCTCTACCCACCTATACTCCCTTTATCCCCATCTTCCTGTCCCTGACCCTTCAGAAAATCTATTGGATCTGTGGACCTCTGCCTCAAACCCCTCTCCTCAAAATCTGGCCCCAACTCCTGAGCAAATTCCTTCAACTTTCCCCCCAAACTGCTCCAACTTCCCCCCCCCCCTCCCAAATCCCTTAAACACCCAGCTACCTGCTTTAAGTTGCCTTTCCCTGCAAGATTTACAGGAAGCACTGTAGCCTGATCTTCAGGCCTGGAATATACAGGTTACTTGTATAAACACTGATAGCCAGGAAATAAATCTGGCACAGGCTCCAGGAGCTCACAGCCAGGATCACTTTGCGGTACTTTACAACCCCTCTTACTTCCCTGGGCTCTGTAATCAAACTCAGTCATCTCTAGGCCTTCCTGTGCAATGTCCCATGAAGATGCATCCTGGACCTCCACAGCAAAGAATTCGGCTTCCCTGGACAGCACCGGATCTTTTAAATTCCAAAGCCTTTTTGCCACCACTTTCAGAAGATTCTACCAAATTTAGAGAAGAGTTAGAAAGATTAGTGGCCTTTCACAGCCCCACTCTAGGGACTGGGATTGGCTATTAAAGGACATTCTTCCACCCTTGATTATACTGTAATTATCAGGCTAGATGGCCTCAGGGGGGTAAATCCTCCCCCAACCCTTCCCCAGAGGAAACAGGTGACCAGAATCTCCCAGGCCCTCCTGCAAATAACAGGAAAAGGCTCAGCCAGGCCAACATTCAGGGCCTGATGTGGGGATAATGGAGGCCTCCCTCTAAGGTAAACTGGTCTCAGGTTGAATTATGTGCTCAGAGAAAGAGGAACATCCTAAAATGTTGGTGGAACGCTTTATATAGACTTTGCAAAGGCACACTGCAGTAAACTCTGGAGTCTAGAGCATCTTTTAATTTCTGCCTTGGCTAGAAATCTTCTCTCTGATATAGAGAGATAAATCCAAAACAGTGTCATTGGCTGGGCAGTTCGGTCTCTCAACATTATTATAGAAGCAACTACATAGTTCTCTGAAAATAGCACTCAGGAAAACAAGACAAAAAAGAAACTAAAATGAACAGACCTTGATGGGCACATTTAGTCTTTACAAAAACAAAAATGATGACTCTAAGGGTAACTCAAAGTCCACTCATTTTTCTCACCAACTACATAGCCTTCCCTGTATTTGCAGATATTGTGAGAAGCCAGGACATTGGAAGGACAATTATCCTTAACTTAAAAGAAAAAAAGCTCAAATAACCTTTTCCCTAAGTCCTAGCACCATCAGAAGGTTCATTTCTTCCTTCCTCTGGGACAGTACTCCATCAACTGACAGGGTCAGCCAATCCTCAGTCACACTGCAGAACCCACTATTAAACTTAAAATAGAGGATTCGAAGCTGGACTTCTTAAATGACACTGGTATGAGTCTCTCTAGCATCTGCTCAGAGGATTTAATACTACCTGTCACCTCTGATTCTATTCTAGGTGTCAGAGTCCCCGGACAGCCTGTTCCACTGTCCACATCTCAGGCCACCCCAATATCCTTAGGCTCTCAACTCCCATTATACTTTTCTAATTTCTGACTCCTCACCAGCAAATCTTTTAGGCAGAGATTTGTTATGTAACTTTAATGCCACCATACAATGTAATAAGAAAGGCAGGTTTTTTTCCCCCTGCCCTCAGACTAAACCTCAAGCTTCCTACTTTCCCTAAGGAAATCTCATCTCAATTTAAATCCTCTGAGAGGAGGCAACCTTAAAATTGTCCCAACTAGTCTCTGGGCTTCACATGTAAATGAGATTGGATTGCTATGGAGCACAGAACTTGTGCAGAGCCAGGAAAAGGAACAAACCTTTCCCATCGGTGGCCCCTCTCAGGAGATGCAGAGTGAGGAATTAAACCTATAATAGACTCTTTTTTATATCACGGTGTCCTTATCTTTACTTCCTCACCCTATAATGCCCCAATCTTGCCAGTAAAGAAAGAAGGGAAATTTGATTCAGATGGAAATTAAGTGTATCGATTTGCATAAGATCTAAGAGCCTCAAACTCCTTTGTAATTCCTCCACCCCATAGTCCTAATCCTGGTACCATTCTCACCTCAGTTACTGCTGATGAAGCCTGGTTTACAGTAATTGATGTCTGCTCAGGTTTCTTTTTGGTTCCATTGCATTCTGACCCACGATTTCTTTTTGCATTTGCATTTAGAGGAAGATGATTGAAATGGACTTCCATACCTCAGGGATAGTGTGGGTCTCCCTTAATACTTTTCCCAGTCCTTAAAGCTGATAGCCTTGACCCAAGCTTCCACTCTTATTCAATATGTTGATGTCCTTTAACTCCGTAACCAGACTGAACAGGGTGCTCTTATAGACTCCCTCATTCTCCTAAAGGCACTGGCTGAAGGAGGCCATAAAGCCTCCCAGTCTAAACTTCAATGGGTGCAAATAACCGTTACCTACTTAGGACAGGAAATATCTCAGGGCACTCAAAAGCTCTCTCGAAAATGCCTTGAATCAATTTCGTTCATCCCCTTTCCCAAAACAAGAAAAGCAGCTGCATAAATTTCTAGGGGCAGCTGGCTATTGCCGCCAATGGATTCATCACTTTTCTGCCCTTGTTAAACCCCTATATGCTCTCCTCCAGATAACTACCTCAGAGTATATTTCCTGGCCCCTAGAGGCATTAACTTCCTCTGAAGCCTTAAAATTAACATTGTCCACACCCCCGGCTCTTCGCTTATTTAATTTTCACAAACCTTTTCACCGATATTGCCATGAAAAACTAATGGGATTGCTGCAGGATAAACTTTAACCTCTCATACGTCCTAAAGAATATTTCTCATGTCAGCTGGACCTTGTGGCAGGGGGGATGCCCCATGCCTGAATGTTGTAGCCTCAGCTCCTGCCCTAAGCGACAAAGCCAGTACTCTTACAGTACATGCCTAATGTAAGAATAAGCATATTCCCCATACTCTCTTACAAGTTCTTAAGACATAGCACCTCTCTACATGGTGGCAGACCACCTATGAATAAGCCCTATTTGCAATCCCTCTGTCATCCTACATTGTTGTAACACTTTAAATCTGGCTACTCTACCACCCCCCGGCTGACAGAGAGCCTCAGTTCGTTCCACGTGATTGCCTTGCAACTACATATATAAATGGTCTCAATGCAACGAGAAGACCTCTTAGATGCCCACTTTAGACAGCCCAGACTTACTTCTATTTTGTGATGGCTCTTGTAGACACAATTTCTGGGAAAACATAACTGTTTCCCCACATGAAATGCTTGAGGGGTGCCCTTTGCCACTGTAAAATCAGCCTGGGCTGCTTACGGGTCTTACTAGAGCTTGCACGCTGACAAGAGGAAAAAAATGCTCCTATTTACTGACTGCAGATATGCTTTTCGAGTCTGCCATGCTGTTGGCACAATCTAGAAATCCCACAGGTTCTTAAACCCTGATGGTACTCCTATTGCCAATGGTTGCCCTGTGAGAGGCTATTCACCTCCATTGTCCAGTCTGTATTAAGGAGACTGATACATTGGACATCTCTAGGGAATGATAGGGCTGACAAAGCTGCTAAATACACAGCCTAAAACGGATCCCCACCCTTTCTCCACCCAATTTATAAACCTGCCTTTATCTGTGGCTGATATTACTGATTATCAGACAAGTACTCCTCAGTCTGAAAAAAGACAGATGAATACAAAAAGGTGCCAAACAATTGTCAGACACATTTTACATTGGGCCAAACAGACTTCATGTGGCCCCCTTTCTTCTGACCTTTTGGCTTGCACGCGTCTCCCATAAGATGGGACATATGTGCATATGGGGGATAGTCAAGGAACTAAAAGATACTTGTTTCTGCTCTGGCATTCATAAAATTTCTGACTCAGTTATTTCCCAGTGCACTACTTGTAACCTCACCAAATTTTAGAAGCCAACATACCTTAGGAAGTCTTCCAAGGTCCACACGCCCCTTGTATTACTCCAGATGGATTTAAAGGTTTAGGCTATTCCCACTGGTGGTAATTGTCTGTATGTTCAGTGGGATAGACTGAATGCTACTCATTAGATGTGCTGATGCCACTTTACCACTTTACAATAGTAGTAAAGAAGTTAATAACTGATTATTTTTTGTTTTGGCGTTCCTTTACAAATTGAATCAGATCAAGCAATTGGTTTTACAGCAGAAATAAACCGCTCACTTGCAAAAACTTTGGCTTACTCATCAGAATTTCCTACCTGATGACTGAGGATGCTCAATCATCATGGCAAGTGGAATGTAAAAATCAAGACATAAAACGCACTTTAGGAAAAGTCTGTCAGGAAACTGGACTTAAACGTTACCCACTGTCCTTATAAAAATCTGGAATACTCTAAATAGTAGTCATGGATTAACCCATTTTGAAATAATGTTTGGTTGCCCTTTGCCTTCTGGCATCTCTAGCCTTCCGTTCCCAGATTGAGTGAATGTTATGGAGACTTAAGAGAACAATTTGATGTTAAGACTAGCTACATACAAGAGTTGCCGGGTACACCTGGAGCACATCATCAACAGGTAAGAAAGCATGGCCTCCACCAACTAACTAGCCTCGCCATGCTTTCCACCAGGAGATCAGGGGTATATCAAGGCTTCTAAAAGAAAGCACACACTGTCACCTCATTGGGAAGGACTTTATGAAGTATTCTTAACCACCTACACTGCCATCAAAATAGAAGAATTTTGATGAATTCACATGAGTGACACCAAACTAGACCCAGGTCAGCAGTCCCAGGACCAGTGGAGGACCATTCTTACAAATGACCTTAAAGTAATGATTTCTAGTGTCAATTCTCAAGCCCTGGAAGCAGATGACATCATGAATTAGACAGCTTTTCCCAAGAACATGGATTAAAAAACTCCGTTTCCACCTATTTTCTTCCTCTACTAAGTTTCCAACTCCACAAAAAAACAAAACAAACACACGAAAACAACCCTCTTCCTTTTAATGAAGCCTCCCCTTTCTTTAGCCATTATGTTAAGGGTTGACTGAGATTACTTGTTCCAATGTGTCCTATTCTCTCTCTGATCCTCCACTAGGGCCTTTCTTTCAAACTGTATCTCATTCTTACTAACCCTTACTATTTTCTCAATAGGTCAGGGACAGACCTGACACTCCTTTACATTGTTTTTCCAAACCTTAGCCACATTAGCTAACCAGTCTAATTACTCATTATGTCAACATCTAGATCATGCAAAAGAACCTGACCTAATTTTTGTTCTTACCAGTGTGAACACCTGGTAGAACAGTTCTAGAAAATGGGTGTATGGTATCCACAACCAAGTAAACAACGTCACCTACTTCTCCTTCTGCTGAGTTCATTGGACATGAAAAAAATCTCTGTAGAATCTCAAGGACCATCCTTTGCTCAGATGAAGTCATTAGAAGGGAATATTTCCCTTTGCACTGAAAACAATCATGGTGCTTGACCCTTCCTAGGTGACATACAAAGGCAATGCTTCAATCAGACACTGTGGTTTGATTCCACAGGTGACATGCTCAAACCTCACACAAAGGCTATAGATGGGCCTAGCATTTATGGTACAAACACTTGCCAAATCATCAAATATTGTGGCTAAGTCACAAGACACCTTTGTGCAATCTTGGGTAGCTCAGCAGCTCAGCTGCTCCCTTAATTAGGATGCTCAGTGCCAAAGATTACATATGGGGTAGTCTTTGTAGACCAAAATTCTGGACTAGGTTGGCCATGTGACAAAACCAAGCCTCATAACTACCAAAGCTGAACTGCAGCTCTCCTATATTAGATATTTTGCAACCTGTTCCATTCCTACAGACTGACGGGGACATACGGAAGATGGAGTTGTGCAGATGCCAATATGACAGATGACAAAACACAACAAACTCCACCCTAGTGGGTCAAAAGTTCCACTCTGACCTTAACCATGAGCACTGCTGGTCTTTTTGGCTTATGCAATGACAAGGTATTTGAAGGATTCCCATCTAGATAGTCGGGACAATGTGGATTTGGATACCTGATGCCTTCTGTCACCAGGTACAAACTTAGGCACCTTTGTTCTTAAAAGAGTGCCACATATTCATACTAAATGTACTAGGCAGGAAGTCATAGAAAACCCACTTGTGTATCACAATTCTAAATTCTTTTCAGTACTGAGATCCCTTTGCCCAGACTTTGGAACTTATGAGCTGGAAAAGGCAGTTTGAAATCTTTTCATAGTGATAGAACAAGAGTTTAGCATTAATGTGCAAATACTGGAAGCACTTCAATTGGAGTTAATACTTTAGCTTCTGTTTAACTCCAAAATCTTTGTGCTCTGGACACACTGATAGTCCAACAAGGAGGAGCTTGTGTGATCATCTGTGGAGAATGTGGTTTCTATGTAAGTCACTTGGAACAAATAATGTCTAATCTACATTATTGTCCTTTTAAAGGACAAGATAAACACTCTCCATCAGATAAATCATCAGATAAATGAGTCTCAACCTTTGTTTTTTAATTGTACTGACCTATTCCCAGGGATGGGAGACTGGTTTAATGGGATATGGGGAAACATACTTAGATTTTTTTTTTTCTTTTCTGCTTATTTATTAGTGCTTTATCTATGCTATTCTCTTCCTTTGAAGATCTTTTGCCAATCAGCTAGTAGCTTGTTCCTTCTCTCCTTGGCCTCCAACTCAGCTTTTCATATGTGAAACTTCTGGGGAATTTCCAAATTGGGGAGATGAAGGGTTAAGGACATGCTATCCAAAATAAGCTGCCTTGATATATTGATAATTTTGAGTTAAAGGCACTTAAACAGTGGGTGCAAGAAAGGCACCCTGATTCCCCTTTTCCTTCCTGAAAGCAGAAGTTAAAACTCCAATGTGAGAGCTGCCCTCCCTGTGCCAGGAGGAAAGAAACATTCTTGTCACCAGAAATGGGAATCAAGGCCAGGAGAATTCTGTACTAACAGACATTGTTAAAATAACTCTTATCTTCCGTTAGTTTCTTCATTTATTTTAGTTATGTTTCCACACTTGCCACTCTTTATTCAGTCCAGTATATAAGAATTCAGGTTTTGCCACTTCTTTGGGTGCTTCATTTCCTTTTGAAGGCTTCCATGTCATATAAAACTAACCTTAAATAAATGTACATGCTTTTCTCTTGTTAATATGTCTTTTGTCAATTTAATTCTCAGGAGCAGCCAGAGACTTTAAGAGAGTAGAGGTAAGGTTTTTGCCTCCCCTACAAAAGCAATAAATAGAAATGATCTCTGAGGGGGTCAGATATTGGACTTAGCAGAGGAAGGCTTCAAAACAATTACTGTAAACATGTTAAATAAAGGAAACAATAGTTAAAGAAGTAACGGAGGTATAACAAGGACTCATTAAGCAGAGACCATCAATAAAGAGATAAAGATTATTTTAAAAATCAAATAGAAATTCCAGAGTTGAAAGTACAGTAGTTAAAATGAAAAAAATTACTAGAGGGGCTCAGTAGATTTCAGATGGCAGAATCAAATGAATCAATGAAATTGAAGCTGGATCAAAAATTATAAATTACAGAAAGAAAAATGAACAGTCTCAGAGACCTGAGGAACATCATCAGGTGATCCAACACAGGTGTTCCAGAAGTACAGGAGAGATAAAAAAAGGGAAGAAAAAATATTCAACAAATTGTGCCTGATAATAACTAAAATATATATAGTCAAAGGCATCTGTATTACTCTGCTCAGGCTGCCATAACAAAATATAGACTTCATGGCTTAAACAACAGACATTTATTTCTCACGATTTTGGAGAATGAGAAGCCCAAGATCAAGGTGCTGGCAGATTCAGTTCCTGGTGAAAGCCTTTTTTCTGGCTTACAGATGGTGATCTTCTTCCTGTGTCTTCATGTGGCAGAGAGAAAGAGAGCTGTGATCTTTTTTCCTCTTCCTCTAAGGACAAAAATTCCATCAAGGAGACCCCCATCCCCATGACCTCATCTAAACCTAATTACCTCACTAAGGCCCCTACCTCCAAATGCAATCATATTGAGGGTTAGAGGTTCAACATATGAACTTTGCAGGGAGACAAACATTCAGTCCATCACAGTATCCTACAGATGAATTTAAATGGTGCACTAGAAAATATTTAATACAGGGGACTTCCCTGATGGTCCAGTGGGTAAGACTCTGTGCTCCCAATGCAGGGGGCCCAGGTTCGATCCCTGGTTGGGGAACTAGATCCTGCACACATGTGCAGCTAAGAGTCTGCATGCCACAACAAAAAGATCCCGCATACCGCAACGAAGATCCCACGTACCTCAGCTAAGACCTGGCACAGCCTAAATAAATAAATAAATAAATATGAAAATCTAAAAAAAAAGAAAATATTTAATACAATACAGGCAATAAAGGAAGAACAGAAAAATAAAATGTTATGTAGATAAATAAATCCAAATTAAATTTCAACAAATAAACTGAAAGCAAAAGCATGGAAAAAACATATTATTAGAATAGCCAAAATCCAAAAACTGAGAACACCAGTTGCTGGTAAGGATGCAGCAGGAACTCTCATACGTTGCTGTTGGGAATGTAAAATGATGCAGATACTTTGGATGACAGTTTGGCAATTTCTTACAAAACCAAACATAATCTTACCATATGATCCAGCTATTGTGCTTCTAGGTATTTACCCAACTTATTGGAAGACTTTGTCCACATAAAACCTGCACATGGATGTTTATAGTAGCTTTATTTATAATAACCAAAATCTGGAAGCAACCAAAATGTCCTTCAGTAGGTGAAGAGATAAACTATGGTACATCCATAGGATAGAATGTTATATTCAGTGATAAGAAGATATGAAGTCATAAAAAAGACATGATGAATTTTAAATGCATATTGGTAAGTGAAATAAGCCAGTTAGAAAGGCTACATACTCTATGATTCTAATTATATGACAATCTGGAAAAGGCAAAACTACAGAGACAGTAAAATGGTCAGTAATTTTCAGGGTTTGGCATGAGGCTGTGGTGGGGTTGGGGGGAGATTCAGTAGGTGAAGCACAGGGATTTTTTAAGGATGTGGAAAGGATTCTGTGTGATAACATAATTGTGGTTATGTGACATTATGTGTTTGTCAAAACTTCAGAACAAAAAGAACAAAAATGTAAAAAAATCAATTAGGAGATTGGAGGAGTCTCAGGATTGAATGCTGTATATGAAGGAACAATCAAACTGTATGTATTACAAATGTATGAAGCAACCTCACTGAAGGGGGTGGAGGTAAGAGGTACTAACCTAAGTAACTTTGGAAGTGAGTGGAGTCTGTAAAACTAATGACAAAAGAAACTGTGCATAAGCACTGTCACTAGTTGATAACGTTATTACCCACCACGGGCACATAGCTTAACAGTTCTGATACCGCTATTCTGGAATTGAACAGTTAAGTAAATTGATGTCAGATGATGGGAATCAGATGTTAGATGATGTCAGAAGATGTCTCACTGTTGCACTGAAAAGTTAGAGATATGCAAAGGGAGGAGGCTAGAATTATTCAAGTGGAAACGGGTTAGAGTTTGAGATGTCAGTACGAACTCAGGTTTTGCTTAATATCAGTAGAGATGTTTACACATAGAAATGTGTAATATACACAGGTTAGTATATACACATATATTTCCTTGTTCTGTCAGCTGACCAGGCCCAGAAGCACTAACACTCCAGTAGAAATGAGCACACCTAGTCCCCAGATCTTGGTTTCTAAAACTATTCTCCAATCAAAGGAACCAGGGTTCCTTGGAGAACTGGCTGATTCTAGAACTGGGACAGGAAATACACAAAATGAGCCTAGAGCATCTTATGGTGCCAGAAAGTAAGAAAGTGCTCAAAAAAACTAACCAACCAACCAATCTGCATGTACAATGTTGGGGATATGTGTGGGGCACAGGAAGCAAATGAAAGAGCTCCCAGTGGCCAAAGCTGGAAGAGTTTGAGGAACAAAATGAATAAAGTACTATTGGATCATAACCCTAACTGTAAAATAAGTATCCATGAGTCCATAATGATATAAATAAATGATTGAATCAATAATAAATGGGGGAGAAGAGACAAATCTCCCATGCAGAAGAATTACAAATAATTTATGTAGATACTCTTCCCTCAAAAATGTGGAACGTAATTCCCCACTCCTTAGGTTTGGGCTGTGTATAGTGACTTCCTTCCAAAGAGTGTAGTGTGGAAAGGAGGAAAAAAAAGAGTACATATATAGTGGAGAAAGCTGACAAACATTACCTTGATCAGTGGATCAAAGTCAACACCAACAGTGATGTCACGTTGATAATATGTATCCTTGATAAAATGTGGTGAAAGTGGCACTTTACCTTTGTGATTTTCCTCTGCAAAACCCATAACCCCGGTCTAATCATAAGAAAAACATAAGTCAAACCCCAATAGAGGGACATTATGCAAAATACCTGACCAGTACTTCTCAAATAATGTCAAGGTTACCACAAACAAGGCAAATCTAAGAAACTGTCACAGTCAAGAGGAGCTTAAGTAAACACGATGAGTAATGGATGAACCTCAAAAACATTATGCTTTGAAAAGAGCCAGATGCAAAAGACCACTTGTTCTATGATACTATTTATATGAAACATCCAGAAAGGGCAAATCTATAGAGACTAAATAGATTAGCAGTTGCCTAGGGCTGGAAGTGAGAAAGTGGTTTGGCTGCCAATAGGCCTGAGGATGCTTTTGGGAGTGATGGAAATGTTCTAAAATAGGAGTGTCGTGATGGCTCTGTAAATTTAAATTTATGGAAAATTATTGAATTTTACATTTAATTTGGGCAAATTTTGGGGGGAAGTGTATTTTCTGATTGTGAATTATGTGTCTATAAAGCTGTTTAAAGCATTAAACAATTTTTTTTACTCCCTAGAAGAGCTAATGATTAATAGCATACCCAGCAAACAAATATCCTAATGATTTTTAAAATCGGTAAAACTACATATCTCCAATGATCAAATAGCTTAATATGAACATTTCACACAAAAGGCAACTGCTTCCTGAAAAAAATTGAAGAGGATGCTCAATTTATATAAATAAGTTTATTTCCTGACTTTCCATTCAGACTGTTTGTTCTTCAGGGACAGGACTATTGCTCTCAGAGAATAAACTTAGATATACAATTAATATAATTATTAATTATTGTTTTTTCAATTAATTATTGTTTCAATTAATTATTGTTTTTTGACTTCAAAGATTTATCCAACACTTGATTAAAGACCAAATGCTATAATTTATTGGGCTTCAATTAATTGTTAATTAATTATTATTATTATTTTTTGGACTTCAAAAATTTATCCAACACTTGATTAAAGACCAAATGCTATAATTTATTGGGCTAAACCAGTGTAGCCCAAGATGAGGTGAAGTTTCAGATGCCCTCTAAAAGGAAGTGTTGTGAACTATATTTCTGTTCAAAATATTTATTCCCTCCCTGTGACCTCATGGGAAGAATTCTCTTCCCTAACTCAGTTGATGTTGGGCTTGATACTCTATGATTTCCTTTGGCCTCAGCTGAGCAGAATGTACTTCTAAACTCCTGACCTTGGGCTTGGCTATGTGATTTGCTGTGGCCAATGGGAGTTAACAGATGTGATGTAAGCGGAGGCTTAAAGTGTGATCACAAGTTTGAACTTGCCATCTTATGCTTCTGCTATTGCCATGAGAAATTCTCCAGGGAAGGCCCAGGTTCTAGGTTCTTCCTTACCAGCCACAGGGGGCCCTGGCCTTTGCTGAGAACCTGGGTGTGGTACATAGCAGCTAGACAACCTCCGGGCTACCTGGAATTCTGTAACATTTGGCTTCCCTAAAGGCAACCCCAGGGTCAGTGGGTCCTTCCCAGTGCTGGATCCATCAAGCAGCCCACAGATCCATCAGAGAAGCAAACCTCAAGAACATTGAAGCCTGTATAAAGAGGTAATTTCACACACAGGGGTGATTCTGTGGTGGCTGGTCAATCCCCCAATGGGATTTGTGAGCCTGAACTGAGTCATGAGAAAGTTAAAATCATCACCATCATCATTAGTGATGTGAGGATGGTGGGCAAGAAGGGAGCCATTGCAAGTTACTCTTTTTTTCCAGGCACTTTGTGAGGGGTCCTGTCTTCAGACCTTTGCACACACTCCCCCTTTCCATCCTGTCTCTTTCACCTGGGGAAATCCTTTACCACCTGTGAGATTCAACTCAGATGTCCCCTCTTCTGAGAAGCCTTCCGTGACCCCCTTAGCCTTAATGCAGCACACTCTCCTTTATACTCCTTGGGGCTTGGCACCCATCCTGGGTTTTTGTCTTCCTCACAGTGTATTATGATCATATACCTCACTGTTCTCAGCCTTAGATGAGGACTGTCTTGAGGGGCTGAGCTGAACCGTTGATTCATCCCTATGCTCCTAGTATCATGTACAGTGACTGGCATGGACAAAGCTTTTAATAAATACTTCATTAATGAATAAAGAATGTCTGAAAGAAGAATGAAGAGAGGCCAGGCTCCAAAGGAAACTTTGAAGTTTCCTCTTACCTCATCCCTGCATCCCCTAGTTGGTCTGGGTTGCCAAACCCTTTGTGGGAATAGGTCCTGTTTCCAGCCCACTTTTAAAAAATGGTTTTAGGTTTTCCCTGGTGGCGCAGTGGATGGGGGTCTGCCTGCCGATGCGGGGGACGCGGGTTCGTGCCCCGTTCCGGGGGGATCCCACATGCCGCGGAGCGGCTGGGCCTGCGTGTCCGGGGCCTGTGCTCCGCGAAGGGAGGGGCCGCAGCGGTGAGGGGCCCGCGTACCGCAAAAAAAAAAAAAAAATGTTTTTATTATAGGTTGAAATTTCCAATGTTGGAAGTGATCTTTCAAGATCATGGCCTTCAAGCCTAGAATTAAGTTGCAAATATGTGTCTCTGGTTGTTAGCAATGAAAAAAAGGTTCAATGGGGAGATCGTTCGGTGGAAAGGACATTTGATATTGTTACAAAGAGTAGTCTTTATAACATTGCAAGGGAATATCAAGGTTTTTCAAATGTTTTACAAGGAGGCTGGGGAAGAGGGTGACCTTTAAGTCTCACCACTTCTGCCTCTATGGTTCTACTTATTGACTTGCAAAGAGACCACACTGCATTATTCTTAGCCAAGATAAGCACTCTAAAAAATGCATTGTTGCATATCCGGCCTCCCATATTTGTGAACTTAAGTTCGTTCCATACTTCTTTCTTCTCTCTGAGCAAAAAATTTACCAAGGTAAACAGTTATATGGTATATCCTGAATCCTCCTGCAATGCACGTCTTTCACAAATTTGACCTCCCTTTCACCTGGCATACAAACCTCTTTCTAGAAATATGCTTGTTTTACCTGTGACCGTTCCCTGGAAAGCAGTTCTGTCCCCAATTCAACCCAGTTCCCAGATATCCTTGGAAAATTCTTCTTATTTTGTACCTGATTGAGTTGGACTGGTTTGTTTGATTGTTTTAGCATATAGGGTTTTACTGGGGGGAGGAGGAGTGTTAAAATTTGGCCTCCCTTAGTGCACCTATTTAGGATGAGTCCACTTTCTCCGTGCTCTTGCATAAAAACTTAATGCAGTGTATTACAGACCCTTGTGTATATCACTGTTCCTTCTATTTCCTTGAGGGCAGAGACCAGGTGTGGTTCCCCTGCTTATCCCCAGCCCCTAGCCCTGGGCCTGACACCTTGAAGGCACTTGGTAAATGTCCTTTGACTGAATGGAAGAACAGGTGAACAGTAAGTTAATGGAAGGCTGTGATTTTTAACTTTTACCGTTGGAAGCCCAGCATGGCTATGTTAGCGCCTGTAGCACCGGTGTTAGTCGAAGGATAAGAAGGTGGGGATGTTTGGGTAGTGTCTGAGAATTAATGGTGACAAGGAAGATCTCTCAGATGAGGAAAGGGAGGGAAGAAAGTAGAAGACAGTTAAATGGGGCAGGAGAATAGAAAAGAGGAATAGCGGAAGAATCCCCATCTGTCAGACTCGGTTCTTCCTTTTTCCCTCCTCTCAGCTCCAGGCCACTGAACACTTTTGAGTTTCTCTTTGTAGTCCTTCCCCACTTGCTCCATTTCTGGTCAGAAGAACTGCAGTTCAGGATGGGGAATTGTAAGCAGGTGAAGAAGAGCAACTAAATAGCCAAGCGACTTAAAGTTGTGTCAGAAAGGCCAGGCTGCATTAAAATGTCCACAAGGGGTAGACCTTCTAAATGACTAATCACCTTTCACCCATAAAATGCAGTTTGCTCTAGTGGAAACAGCCCATGAGCAGCCTGGTGTTCCATTTTTCCAGCGTCTGCCTGGGTTGCTGCTGGGTTGATTCACTGGGTTGGCGGGATTAGGCTAAGGTTAAGCCAAGAAGATCTTTTCAAAGTAAGTAGCGTTTGGGGCCAACTACTATATGTTTCCAAAGAACAGATGATGTTGACAAAGAGATGTGACCTTAAAGGTACGTGACCCCAAAGACAGGTGACCTTGGACTTTTGCCTGATTCTGAAAAAAATAGTCAAGAAAATGTCTGATCAAGGGTCATGTTTAAAGGAAAATTACAATTTGCCAAATTCTGTTTTTAAAACATCAGTTTCTTAAGAAACAAGGAATAAACACTGATTGTAATGCAGGTGTATTTTTGTTTAATTATGAAAACATTTTTAGGATCTCTCAAATGCCCTCCAGAATCTGGCAACTAATATTTAAGGTGTACATATTTAAGTGAAATAGAGAAATAAGAAACTTGCCTGCTGGGAAAAATGAGAAATTTTGAGCTCTTCATTTGGGTTCATGGTGATACCATCTGTATCTCTGTACCCAAGTGCTTGGCATGTAGTGGGAATTCATAAACATTTGGTGCATGAACAGAGAAACTGAAAGCCAATTGTATTATGCAATCCTGCTCTGCTGGTTTGTTATAGCTAATAGGACGTCAGCATTTGTATTTCTTTTGCTATAAAAGTCGGTAAAGTGAGACCTAATAAAAGTGTTCGGCACACTTATTTTAAACCAGCTAGTCTCAAGGCTTGTCATTAACCATACATCCGTTTTATTAGAAATACTTATATGTGCATGTGTGTGTCTGTGTGTGTGTGTATGTGTTTGCAGAAAAACCTTCCAATGTAACAAAAGCAGTTTTCTAAAAATTGACTATTCTACCTTTTGTAATCAGTAATTCATGCGGTCATAGTCTTTGCAAATGGGCAAACAGCTCCAATATTCTGTAAGGTCACAGTGATTTGAACTAAATTAATAATGGTGTCATGCTGTATTTTTCCTGATTGCCAAGTCATATGTTTTTTTATTACACAAAATGAAAAAGCGGAAAGAAATGAAAACTCAGAGCTGTCACTATGAATACATTTCTAGAGTATTTTCAGTGTGAGGATGTGTAAAAGGCAGAATTCTAAGATGGTCCCCATGATTTCCACCCTCTGAGGTTATGCCTATGATTAGGTTACATGGCAAAAGAGATTTTACTTAAGTTACTAATCAGTTGACCTTAAGATAAGGAGATTATTCAGGTGGGCCTAACCTAATCATTTGAACCCTTTTTGTTTTTTTTTTTTTTGCGGTACGTGGGCCTCTCACTGTTGCGGCCTCTCCCGTTGCGGAGCACAGGCTCCGGGCACGCAGGCTCAGCGGCCATGGCTCACGGGCCCAGCCACTCTGAGGCATGTGGGATCTTCCCGGACCGGGGCACGAACCCGTGTCCCCAGCATCGGCAGGCGGACTCTCAACCACTGCACCACCAGGGAAGCCCCATTTGAACCCTTTGAAAGCAATTTTTTTCTCTGGCTAGTTGGAAAAGCAGAGGTCAGAGATTCAAAGCATGAGAAGAATTCAACATAGCATTGCTGGCTGGAAGATGGAGGGAGCCACAAGCTGAAGAATGTGAGTGACCTCTAGGAGTTGAGAGTGAGTCCCAGCCAACAGCCAGCAAGTGCATGGAGACCTCAGTCCTACAATCAGAAAGAACTGGATTCTGCCAGCAACCTTAATGAACTTGGAAGAAAGTTCTTATTCAGAGCCTCCAGTTTGGCCAGTGCCTTGATTCAGCCTTTGAGATCCCAAGCAGAGGACCTAGGTAAGATACACCAAACTTCTGACTCACAGAAACTGTCAGATACAGGCTTTCCTCGGACATGTTAATAGGTTTGGTTCCAGACCACTGCAATAAAGCAAGTTACACAGATTTTTTTGTTTCTCATTGCATATATTTATACTACACTGTGGCCCATTAAAAGTACAGTAACATGTCTAAAAAACAGTGTACATATCTTAACTAAAATATAATGCTGTTGGGAAAATGGCGCCGATAGAGTCGCTTGATGCCTGGTTAGCACAAATCTTCATTTTGTATAAAACACAGTATCTGTGAAGTGCAGTAAAGTGAAGCACAATAAAACAAGATATATCTGTAATAAGTATGGGTTGTTTACATTTGCTAAGTTTGTGGTAATTTATTGTGTAGCAATAGAAGACTAACACAGATTTTGGTATTTAGAAGTGGGGTACTGGCCCACAGTAACAAATACCTAGTGTGGAAGTAGCTTTGGAACTAGGCAGTGGCTGGAGGCTAGAAGAATTTTGAGGAACATGATAAAAGAAACCCGAACTGCCTTGAACAGACTGTTTGCAGAAATATGGACATCAAAGATTCAGCTGGTGAAAACTCAGAAAGAAGTAAGAGGCATTATAGAGAAAACTTAGATTTTCTTTGAGAAAGCCTAAATCACCATGAACAGACTGTTCTTAGAAATTTGGACTTTAAGAACAATGCTGGTGAGGACTCAGAAGGAGGTGGGAAACATGTTATTGGAACAGGAGGAAGGATAATCCTTGTTGTGAGGTGGCAGAAACCGTAGAAAAATTGTGACCTGCAGTTATGTCAAAAGCAGAATGTGTAAATGGCCAACTTAGATATACATCTCAGGAGTTTTCCAAGCAAAGTGTTAAAGGTGCTGGTTTGTCTCTCCTTACTGCTTATACTAAAATGTGAAAAAAAAAAAAAAAGAAATAATTTTAGGGAAAATCTGGTCAACATAAAGAGATGAGGACTGGATAATCTTGAAAATTCTCAGGAGTTTCAGATGGTAAAAGATGCTAACTGTCAGAAATGACTTCTGAAAGCATGACATAGAGGAAAGAAGGACTCCTTGTCTATACAGGTCTTTACTAAAACAACAGAAAGACCAACAGGTCAAAGTATTCAATCATACAAAAGCCTCTTCTAAAAGATTAAGAGTGTGATGCATAGATCCCATTAATCAAACCAGAGGGTCTCTCAGAAGCTTAGGGGTGTATCCCTTAGCCATCTCTGCAGAAGCCAAAGATAGAGAGGAGACCTTCTCAAAAAGATATGTGGGTATGACTCTTGTCTAATGGAGCAAAACCCTGGGAAATTAATGCAAGGACAATAGAATGGGTTGAATAGTTTCCCCCCCAAATTCATGTCTACCTGGAACCTATGAATGTAACCTTATTTGGAAATAGGCTGTATGGAAATAGGCTGTATAATCAAGTTAAGATGAGGTCATACTGGATTAGAGGGGGCTCTAATCTGTTGACTGGTGTCCTTATAAGAAGAGGGAAATTTGGATAGTATTCTAAGTATTCTGGCAGTATTCTAAGATGGCCCCTTGATCTCTGTCCTCTCGTGTTACTCTCTGATTATATGATTTTATGTAAGAAGAGGGATTTTACAGATGTAATTAAAGTTACTAATTGGTTGTCCCTAAGAGAGAGAGGGTAGGACTTCCCTGGTGGTCCACTGGGTAAGACTCCATGCTCCCAATGCAGGGGCCCCGGGTTTGATCCCTGGTCAGGGAACTAGATCCCACATGCATGCCACAACTAAGAGTTCGCATGCCGCAACTAAGAAGTCCTCATGCTGAAACTATGAGCCCACATGCCCCAACTAAAAAAGATCCCCCATGCCACAACGAAGATCCCACCTGCTGCAACGAAGACCTGGTGCAACCAAAATAAATAAATAAAATAAATATTTACGAGAGCAAGGTAGACTTGTTCTAATCACATGAACCCTTTAACTCAATAGAGCTTTTCTCTGGTTGGAAAAGCAGAAGTCAGAATTCAACATGTAATTGCTGGCTTGAGGATGAAGGGAGCCACAAGCTGAGGAATGTGAGCAAGAGTGACACCTGGTCAACAGCCCCCAGTGAGAGAAAGGAGACTTTAGCCCCACAATCACAAGACCTGGATTCTGCCAGCAAACAGGAATGGCCTTGGGAGCATATTCTTCCCGCCGAATCTCCTGAGGAGAGCTCAGCTCAGCTGACCTCTTGATTTTAGTCAACCTTTGAGACCCTCAGCAAAGGGCCCAGTTCAAGTGTATAGGACACCTGACTCCTGGAAACTGTGAGATAATAAATTTGTATTATTTACAGTTGTAAGTTTGTGGTAATTTGTTATGCAGCAATAGAAAACCAGTGTGTGTGTGTGTGTGTGTGTGTGTGTGTGTGTGTGCGCGCGCGCGCGTGTGTGTGTGCGTGCATGTGCGTGTGTGTATTCTCTTAAGCAAAAAAGATTACATTTTTACCAAACAATATAGAATCAGTCTAGCCAGAGGTTTATAGAACAATTTGCTATAGGTCAGTGATGAAATGAATTTTATGGTACACATATGATTCTAATAATTGTTTAAAAGCCCTTAATAAAAAGAGATAGCTCTAGGTTTAAGCTTCTTATTGCTTTATGCTTCTGGGAGATTCTGTGAGGAATATACCTGGGTAGTAAGTACTCTCAGAGAGTTGAGATCTCAATCAAACCAAATCATTCCAATAAATTGAGAATCTTGCATGCATCACTAGACACTGGGCTCAGCACTGGGGATTGAATGGTAAATATTCCTTGCCCTCCAGGGGGTTTATGTTGGATAGGTGTAACAGTCAAGTAACTATATAATCGCAATATAATGTGTTAACTACTATAATTGGGTAATACAGGAGCACATATGAAGATGAGCTAATCCAAACATGAGAGGGGGATGGTGATGGCCTTCAGTACTTGTGGCTCACTGGCTTTAAAGCATAGGCCCAGTAGTTGTGGCACACGGGCTTACTTGCTCCACGGCGTGTGGGATCTTCCCGGACCAGGGCTCGAACCCATGTCCCTTGCATTAGCAGGTGGATTCTTAACCACTGCACCACCAGGGAAGCCCTAGTGGGAAAAGTCATTAGAAGTATTATGCATAGCAAGGATGTTATCAAACTTTCCCTTCAGAAAAATCTGTTTGCAGTGTGGAGATGAATTGTAGGGACAAGATCAAATTGCAGGGACATCAGACCTAATTCTCCCAGGTTAGAGATACCTGAACTGAGTGATGGTGGGAATGAAGAGGATTATATGGACTTGAGAAGTAATAGGGATAAAAGCAACATGTGTTTGTTTGCACCTGGACTGTGAGGAAGGAGAAGAACAAAGGTTAATGTCCAGTTATTTGGCTTGTGAGGCTGGGTAACTAGTTGCCTCAGTCAAAAAGATGGGAACTGAGAGGAAGAGCAGTTTTGGGGAGGAGCTGAGCTCAGGTTTGGACATGTTGAGTGCGAGGTAGATGTGGGATACCAAGGGGAAATGTTAAGTAGGAAGTTGTTAATATTCTACAAGTCAGGAGAAAAATCTGGTCTAGATAGAGGTTTGGACAAGTAGGTGCAATGAAATTACTGTTGGGAAAGGGACTGAAACTTTCGGCAAGAGAGTGGTTGCAGTGATAAAATCTAGGCTATTTATCTGTAAAATGGGGATAACAATGTATCTGTATAAGGTATTCAGGCTGGAGGTTTGGCAAACTCTAATACATAAATGTATGGATGTTATAAGAGCAAAGGAAACATTTTAAGCAAAGGATGCCCAGATATCTTACCGAATATATGTGAAGTAAGTGTAACATCTCGTCTCCCTAGTTCTTCACAGAACTGCCTACTTTGGTGGTGATGATGTTTCACCTGTCTAGGATGAGATCCTGCCAGGTTGCAGGAAGCCCTGAGGGGGAGCTTACCAAGCCTCTTATATTCCATAATATGTCACACCCAAACTCTAGTATAGTAACTTTATAAGGCTGAAAAAAACTTCCTTTGGCAAGTCCCATTACCTGTATCTAAACAACATAGGTTCCAGGTATAATCCCTTACTAAGCCATAGTGCCATCCTGCTACATTGTCTTAGGTTTTAGAGCGATGGCTGTGCATCTCTTGTGTGCAGTTACATTGTAATGATGAGCAGTGTATATGTGTTCAGTTCGAGACCTAGAGAGGGCTCAGAATGGAAGACTTGACTAAGGCCCTTTACACCTAGTCCACAGAGTAGTCCTGGGAATTAATTGATGTAAGGCACAAAAATGCTTAATACGTGCTTGGAATAAACTAAGAACTCAATAAATGCTAGTCATTGTTGTTAACTGCTATTACTTACTTGTTATTGTAGTTACTACTGTTGTAGCAACTATATTATTGAAGAAGTGGTGAAGACAAGAGGGGCTGCTATTGAGAGGAATCAGAGGGTATCTGGAAGTCATGATGAAGTTGAAGAAATAATACTGTGGCAGTAATTGAATGAAAGAGATGGAAGGAAGTCTGCAGTGAGTGGAGAGTTTGAATTTAAGCCTTAAGAGATGGAATAGGAGCATATGTAGTAATCCAGGATGGACGTGGGAGTGAGTGACGTGAGATGAGAGATGGGGAGGGAGATGTGAGGTGAAGGTCATTAGCTCTCAGAAGGTCAAAGAAGTCACAGGCTGAGGAATCCAGGGGGTCATCCATGTAATTATGGGGCTCCTGGGGTGGATGACAGCATGCCTTGGATTAGAGGAGGCAAGTGTGAGTAAGTGCTAACATCTTTAATAAAAGAAGGAAATACCTGAATTTGGTTGGTAGGATTCCCATGCCTGAAATTGTCTCTGGATCCTGTGGTTTTAGCAGAGCTCTTACATGTACTATTTATACCGTTGACAGAGTTCTCTTTATCCCCTGACTTCTATTGAGCCAGTT
Organism: Platanista minor; assembly: GCA_004363435.1. NCBI lineage: Eukaryota > Metazoa > Chordata > Mammalia > Artiodactyla > Platanistidae > Platanista > Platanista minor. The sequence continues at coordinate 50,476 of RJWK010001228.1, read as the reverse complement.
ACCAGAGAGCTGCTGGGATAGCGTATTTAGGCCTGAACTGGCTGTTTGGAATACATATGATGTACTATCCCCATTCCTCCAGTGCAGGCAAACTGCCCTGGTTCCAGGAAGAAAGACCCCTTAAGAGCTACTTGACCGAACATCACGAAATCTGTTCTCATTCTAATTTAGAATGCAGAGACTTGTGTGGTGACTCATACATTTGAAAAGCTCAAATTAAGTAGTGGTGATCTCAACCGTGATTCACTGATGAAAACTGGAAAGTGATTCATCTCCTTTATGTGCTTGTCCTTGGGAGTCAGGAGGCTTAGAGGTCTTTCTTCCAAAGAACACACCACACTCAAGGAAAGACACTGGGCCCTCCTAGGGTGGTATTTTAGTAATTACACAGAGTCATTCACTACATTTTCTTACAAGGCCATTTTCTTTAGTTCATTTTATTTCCATAATCTGGATGCTACTTTTGTGCTGTAACGACTCATTGCTAATAAATTAGGGAAGGCAATGGTGCTTTCAGGCTAAAGGTGGGGGAACGTTTAGGAAACCATTGGTGCAGATTCTAACTTTGTAACCTGTAGAGCTATTGTATCTTCCTCAGTATCTATTTGTTATCAAGGAGTAACTTTTTTCAAAGGAGAATAACTAGGCTTAAATGAATAATAAGATCCTAAGAGGAAATACTAATTAAAAATACTTAAAAGTGGAGATGAATTCTACTATAGCAAACAAACATAGAGATTAATGAGTCTTGTATACCAGTAATAGTACTTTATGGAATTCAAATTGATACCCAAAAGATCTACCTGAAAATGAAAGGCCATAAAATTTGACCACATAAGTATTTATTTGTGCACCTACTATGTGCCCAACCACTGTGCTGACTACCCAGGACTAGGTAGGAACTCTTCCTACGAGCTTCCCTAGCACCTTGTACTAACACTCACTGTTGCTTTTATAAATGATCAGTTCCAGTGCCGTCTGGTATATCTAACCTTCTCACAGTCTGTAATGCTTATAGCTAACATTTGTACTGAATTTATTTTGTGCCAGGTTCTGGGTGTAAGCACTAAACATGTATTAACTTAATTAATCTTTACAGCAACCCTAGGAGATAAGTACTTATTATTATCATTAACCCTGTTTTTATATACAAAGAAACTGAAGCACAGAGACATTAAATAAATTACCCAAGACATTTTTCCCAAACTAGGAATGAAAGGAAACTTTCATAACCTGATAATAGACATCCTCAAAAAAAGAAAAAAAATACCACAAATATAATTCTTTAAAAAAAAAATAAATTTATTTATTTATTTATTTATGGCTGTGTTGGGTCTTCGTTGCTGTGCGTGGGCTTTCTCTAGTTGCGGCGAGCGGGGGCTACTCTTCGTTGCCATGCACGGGCTTCTCATTGCCGTGGCTTCTCTTGTCGCGGAGCACGGGCTCTAGGCGCGCAGGCCTCAGTAGTTGTGGCACGCGGGCTCAGTAGCTGTGCTCGCGGGCTCTAGAGCGCAGGCTCAGTAGTTGTGGCATACGGGCTTAGTTGCTTTGCGGCATGTGGGATGTTCCCAGACCAGGGCTCAAACCCGTGTTCCCTGAATTGGCAGGTGGATTCTTAACCACTGCGCCACCAGGGAAGCCCCACAAATATAATTTTTAATAGTGAAGTGCTGAAAACATTCCCATTGAGATAAGGAACAAGACAAGGGCGGTCATTATCAACATACTTTATTCAACTTGGGACTGAAGGTATTGGCCTGAAAAGTACAACATAATAGGGACTTCCCTGGTGGACCAGTGGTTAAGAATCCACCTGCCAAGGCAGGGGACACGGGTTTGAGCCCTGGTCTGGGAAGATCCCACATACCGCAGGGCAACTAAGCCCTTGCGCCACAGATACTGAGCCCGCGCGCCTGGAGCCCGTGCTCTGCAACAAGAGAAACCACATCAACGAGAAGCCTGCACGCTGCAATGAAGAGTGGCCCCCACTCGCCGCAACTAGAGAAAGCCCCTGAGCAGCAACGGAGACCCAACACAGTCAAAAATAAATAAATAAAATAAATAAAATTTCTTTAAAAGTACAGCATATTAAAGACTGGAAATACAGCAAAAGCTGAAAAACAAATTGCCCAAGGTCACAGAGCATAAGATGGAGGAGCCAGGGTTCAAACTCACGTAGACTTGCTGGAGTCTATAGTCCTTATCACTCTCCTGTGTGGCTCTCTGTTAAGTCTCTTTCTTGCCCATGGTTGCATCCCTAGTACTGCGTATCATGTCTGGCCACTCAGCTTTCTTGTTTGCTCCCCTTTGATCTATTCTCTGCACAGCCACCAGAGTAATATTTAAGAACCATTAGATCAAATTACTATCCTTGTCAAAACCCCCAGTGACTCTCCATCTCACAGAATAAAATCCAAACTCTTATGAGGTGTGATGCCATCTGGCTACTGACTACACAGCCTCATCTTTACCATTTCCTGCCTTATTCACTCCCATCCACCTACAACATTCTCCTTGCTGCCCCTACAATACAGCAATTCCTTCCTGCCTTTGAAACTAGAAAATTGCTCTTTTCTCTGCCAGTGAGATTCTTTCCCTGGCATTTCTTTTGCCTCAATTGATATCTCTTCTGGAATCCCATCTTCTCGAAGGGGCCTTTTCTGACCACCCTACCTATTAGAGCTCACCCACTCCCAGTCATTGACTTGCTCTTACCCCACTCTTAATTGTTATCCAAAATGTTACACAACAATGCCACCTTCATGATGGCAGGCAATTTACTGTCTTATTCACCTATTGTATCTTGAACGCCAAGAAGTACCTGTTTCCTAGTAGGCATTCAGTACATATTTGGTGAATGAACATCAGTCTAGTAATAGATAAAAAAGTTTTTGAGTGAGTGAATAAATGCATGCAGTCTTGTAGATGAAACACATAATTTTAATACAATGTGAAAATGTTTATGAGTGCACGTAAGAGGGATTCCTAGTATTTCTGGAGATAATGGTGCTGAGCTGAGTCTTGACAAAACAGTAGGAATTACTTAGGCTTAGAATAGGTGAAAATGGTCTTCCAATCAAAGGAAACAAGATGCACAACGATTTGGAGGTGTGAAACAAATATTATGCACTACATAGGGTAATTACAAGTAGTTGGGGTACTCTAGAGCCATAAAGTATAAAGAAACAAAAATAATCCCGGAAATACAAGCAGGGGCTTCTTCATCTCTCTTCAACATTGAAATAAAAACGTAAAAAACCACAATCAACCAAACAAAATCATCTTGAATTTATAAATTAATGGAATGTATTAACATGTAATATATTAATGTATAATGTAGTAATATATTTTAAAAAGCTATTATTAGTTCTCATGCATTTTTTTTTTTAAGCCAGATACTCAGAATTACTGACAGCATCCAGACAAAGGAAGAAGGACATCTGAGACACAAGGGCACTAATTACAAACTGCTAGTACATAAGCAACTCAGGTTACTCCTGGATGATGAAAACTTTCTGGAGGTGTCACCCTTAGCAAGCCATGACTTACCTATGACACTACCTAGAATGCAGGCAACTTCACTGGTGAGATGTCTCTTGCCCCAATTATTATTTCTCTGGGAAGAGAAGCAAGTCTTTATTTTCTTGTTGGTTGTTGATTTCTCTACTAGAGTAAGCTTCTTCAGGGCAGGGACTTTACATATTTTGTTTATCACTGCATCCCCAGCACCTAAAACTAAATGAACATTTGTTGAATGAACATATGGATATCCAAGTGGAGGTGCCTAGGAGTCATTTACATACATGGGTACAGAGATGGTTCATTGGACTAGAGGGTAAATAAAGATTGTTTGTGTTGAAATGGTCCCCAACATTGCCAGCGGCTTTGTGGATGAATTTTATGTGTGAACCTTAAAATTACACATAAAGGAGGCAGGAGTTAAATAAAAAGAAGACCTGGACTAAAAGTCAAAGAGCTCAGTGAATGAGGGAGAGTGGCTAGGATGTCTGTAGATGACATCAATAATTTGGGATAAAGAGTGGTATAAATGGATATCAAAGTGGTAAGTGATTCAGCCTGAGTATGGAAAAGTAACAATGCACAAAAGGATATGGGAGAACCTGGACTCTGTGGTATTTGGAGTGAGAAAATAAGCAGCCTTAAGAGGACTTAGGGGAAGACAAGTTCCCATGGGGGATTCAGGTTTCTGGTAAGACTAGAAAGGTGAAGGAACATCCTGTAACTAGGTTGGGGATATAAAAAGGATGGTTGCAATGAAATCAAGACTTTTGTAGAGCACTGAGAAGTAGGACAGCTATGGAAAGAAGAATCAGAGGTGAGGAAGAGTATAGCATAGTATAGAAAGGATAGCACATAAGGGAATAGTGGATTACAGAGCCTTGCTTTTTGGCCAGTTACCAAAGATGGCAGAGATGAAGGGCACAGTGGCATTGTTCTTGAGTGAGGGACCATTCTTTTTTTTTTTTTTTTTTTTTTTTTTACATCTTTATTGGAGTATAATTGCTTTACAATGGTGTTAGTTTCTGCTTTATAATAAAGTGAATCAATTATACATATACTTATGTTCCCATATCTGAGGGACCATTCTTAATCTGCAACCGTCTCCCAAAGTGTTAATTCATTCTACAGGTATTTATTGAGGGTTTGTCAGCTGTGTTCTAGTCAACGTTAATACACAGGAGAGTAAAATGGCTCTAGTTCTTTTTCTAGTGGATGCTACAGTGTAGCAGAATAGATGAATTTAAACAGATATTAATGTAATAGCAAATATAATAGATCCAATGAAGGGCATATGTAGAACCCAATGAGAATTTATAATAAGGGAATCTACCTTAATCTAGACATTCAGGGAAACTTAATCCTAAAATACGTGTAGTGACACATCAGATTATAAGAGTAGACAAGGGGGGACTTCCTTGATGCCGCAGTGGCGCCTGCCAGTGCAGGGGACACGGGTTCGAGCCCTGGTCCGGGAAGACCCCACATGCTGCGGAGCAACTAAGCCCGTGCGCCGCAACTACTGAGCCTGCGCTCTAGAGCCTGCGAGCCACAACTACTGAGCCTGAGCTCTAAAGCCCGTGAGCCACAAGTACTGAAGCCCACGCGCCTAGAGCCCATGCTCCGCAACAAGAGAAGCCACCCCAATGAGAAGCCTGCGCACCGCAACAAAGAGTAGCCCCTGCTTGCTGCAACTAGAGAAAGCCCACGCACAGCAATGAAGACCCAACACAGCCATAAATAAATAAATAAATAAATAATTTAAAAAAAGAATAGACGAGGGAAAAGTCTCTGAGGCAAGGTGGACTGCCTGGTACAGTAATACATAGTGTTCTGTAAAATTTAGTGCTCAGTAAATCTTTAGTACTCTGTTATGTTTTATAACGTGGAAAAGTGTTTCATGCCATATGTGGCATCGGGTAAAGTCCTTACTACAAGCATTTAAAGTGCTTTCAGGTGCTATAGTCAGATACACATTCTCAATAGGTTGGCTTTGACATTTTCCTTCAACGCCATAGGTATGTTTTTTCTACTGATACAGGAAATTGAAAGAATTGTTTAACCTCTGATTGAATTTAATCAGCAGTCTACTGACTACAAAATGTTGTACAAGATACAAAGATGGTCACAAGCTCAATGAAATTACAATGTTATTGAGGATGCTATATATTAAAATAATGAGAGAAACATGATCATACAATATAACAATATAGTAGAGATTACAAAACAGTGCACAAACAAACAAAGGACATAAACAAGAGATACTCTGGAGTCTTTGGATGGAGATAATACTGTCTCCTGGAGCTGTCTGAGAATCCTTCATGATGGAGTTGAAGCTTGATACAGTCTTTGAAATATCTCAGAAGAAAGGCCATAGCCAGATATTTTGATCTTGAAGTAATCCTCTTAGAGTTTGTATTATTTCGGGTCATTTTGGTTGCAACTAATGGAAAATATAACCCAAAGTGGCTTTAATGATAAAGGAAATATGTTAGCTACCAAAACTAAAAATTCCACTAGTAATGTAGACATCAAACACAGTTTGATCAAGGACCGGGATATATTTCTCTTCAATTATCTTGGCCCTCATCTTCTTTATCCTCAGACTTTTTTTTTTTTCTGGTACGCGGGCCTCTCACTGTTGTGGCCTCTCCCGCCGCGGAGCACAGGCTCCGGACGCGCAGGCCCAGAGGCCACGGCTCACAGGCCCAGCCGCTCCGCGGCATGTGGGATCCTCCCGGACCGGGGCATGAACCCGTGTCCCCAGCATCGGCAGGCGGACTCTCAACCACAGGCCCTCCTCAGACTGTTTTCCTTCATGGTTGCCTGATGGCTGCCCTCAGCAATAAGGGCTAAATGCCTCTTTGTTCACACCAGGGACAGAGAGGGAGTCTTTTCCACAAGGGTCTTGAGCTTTGCTCTGATAAGGTCATCTTACATCCTATCACGATGGCCATGGGAATACTCTGTACTGGTTGTCTTAGGTTTGGGTCACATACTCATTCTTGAACCAAGTGGCAAGGGAAGGAGGATTAAAAACCATGTCTTAAAAATAACTGAAGGGAGTGGATAAATTGGGAGATTGGGATTGACATACATACAGTACTATATATAAAATAGGTAACTAATAAGGACCTACTGTATAGCACAGGGAACTCTACTCAATACTCTGTAATGACCTATATGGGAAAAGAATCTAAAAAAGAGTGGATATATGTATATGTATAACTGATTCACTTTGCTATACAGCAGAAACTAAGGCAACAGTGTAAATCAACTATACTCTAATAAAAATTAAGAAAAAAAAACTGAAGCTGGTTGACCATGTGACAATTGAGTTCATTGTGAAATGACCGATAATTCCAAGCAACAGCAATCTACAAACCAGTATTTTTGAACACTGGCTACTTGTCCAGGCCTTTGCTGTTTTGTTATTCTCAGATTCATTTCTATTCAATAGATATGTATTGCATGCCTGTCATGGCATTGTGCTAAGTGCTGAGGGATATGGTATCAGGAATGAATCAGTTCTTATCGCCATCCACCAAAGTATACTGTATGGGTGGGGGAGGGCAATGAAGTGTTACGATAAGAGTAAAGAGCATGAGAAGCAGAGTGCTATGGGGGAGAGGAGGTGCTAGAGGGAACCATTCTCAGAAAAAGTACTGGGGATAGGGAAGAAAAATTTAAAACATGTATAATAAAATTTCCTGCTTAATATTAGTGTGGATTTTTCCTCCTTAAAACAGAAGCAAAAAGTATACTGACATATTAAGGATTCATGTAACAAAATATATTTTGCCTTGAAATAATTTCGATTTAGAGTTAGCTTTATTCTTCTAGTTAGTACAAGCCAGTCAGAAGTAAATTTCAATTGAGTGGTGCCAAATTTTGTTCCTTTAGTCAGAGTAGGGGAGGAAAAATAACTTTCCCTCTACCTTTCTGAATTCTTGGCTGAGACTCCTGTAATAAAACACAAATTAACAAGAGAAAAACAAACAGAAGTTTATTAGCATGTTTACTTCATGTACCCATGGGAGACACCCAGGAAAAATGAGTAACTCCCTGAGGAGGCTTAGAATTCAGATTTAAGTACCATCTTAATAGGGAAAGGGTCAGGGAGATATAGGCCTCTTAGGGGAGAGTAAATGATTTTAAGGAAAGATGAATGGACCTTCAGAAGAATAGCTAGGAGGTATGATAGATTGTGACAAAGTTTGTCTTGGTGTGGTGTTGACTTCTGGTCTCCTCTCCTGTGATCAGAGTCCATTTCCCTGGTTGATGAAAGTTCCTGGGAGGGGCATTAGAACAGAGGAGTTCCTTTCGGAGGATCTGTCTTTAGGAAGATAAGAGGAGTTCAAAGGAAGATTCTCCCTACATTTGCTGTTTTTCAAGTACCTACAGCTCAAAATAATCAAAGCCAAAGAGGCATATTCTGTTACTCTTCATTAGTTAATGAAAAATAATCCTTCTCCCACCTTTCTAATATACTATCATTGGAGAGACTGGTATCACCAAAGAAATGTCTTTGCCTTTGGTGTTACGTTTCTGAACCAACCCCACTTCTCTTGCTCCTGCTGGGCTTGGAAAGATGCTCGCAAACAACTAAGCCATTGTGCTTTCAGGTTCTGTGAACACTACATCACTCTGAGGGGAATAATACCCTCAGACCCATGGACAACTCCACCCCAGGGCCAGGACTGGTAAAATAGGGTTACATGCAGCTGAGTCTGTTCATTTCTTTCTGATAATCCTATTTCGGCTTGTGCTGTGTTGCAAACAATCCCAAACTTGGTGGCTTAAAACAATAATTATTTGCTTACTCTTCTGTATGTTAGCAGTTTGGTCTGAGTGGTCTCACTCACACGTGTGTTGTCACCTAGCAATCATATATAGCCTCACTTACTTGTTTGGCAGTTAACTGTCATCAGGGGTAATGAATATTGCCAGGCTTGTTCACATGGTGGTGGTGATAGGGTTCCTAAAAGTAGCAAGAGAGAGCAAGCCCCAAAACACAAGCACCTTTCAGGCCTCTAGTTGCATCATGTTTATTAAAATCCCATTGGTCATAGGAAGGAACATGACCAAGCCCAGATTTAGAGGGTGGAGAAGTACTCCATCTCAATGGGAAAAACTGCACAGTTGCTTTGCAAAAGGGTGTGGATAATGGGATAGGGAGAATTTCTTGCCAATTTTTACCACACATCTACCACACACCCAACAAATAGTCTCTCTGTTTTTTAAGAGTATAGTATAAAAGTATGCTTAACTTAAAGCCAGAGAGTGGACTAGAAGGAACGTATTCAGGCTGCCTGAAAAATCACTGTTAGCCCAGATGCTTTTCTGCAGCAGGTGTTAATGGCTGCACCAACTTTATATTATTTTGAGGGAGAAAAGGTGAACGTAGAGGGAGAGAATAGACAACAGCACTTGTGGATGAACACCAACATTTTTCTTGTTTTAAGATCCAGTTAATGATACATTAACTGGATTAAATTTCCAGTTTCTTTCCAGGAACTGGAAAGATATACGGAGTCTGGTGTATGTTAGTAGCAAATGATGCAACAGTGAAAGATGTGTCACTATACCCAGTTACGGTGAAGAAACAACTGTGAGCACATGATATGCAATCAAGAACCACCTTGCAATTGTGTACCTCATCGATGGTGGAGGAGCATTCTTGCTACTATGTAAGTGATAATCAGAATGATGAATTATTAGTCATTTGGTTTCTGTATAGATTCATATCAGTTGTTATCATTGGACAGTGTTGATGATCTTCACTCAGGGCAGGAAGTTCATAATCTTTGATTTCTGGAACATTGATGATATTCTCTCTCAGCTATGCTAATTCCTAGCTATGAAAGTAATTAAGGGGATTAATTTCTTTAACTCTGGGGTCTTTTTTCTTCAATAATATGATTGAGCTAACTAATGATAATGTGGTAATGTTTCACCTATTTGGAATTCTGCAATCAGTTTCAATAAATATTTTCTGAGTACTTGATTTGGGATAGGTATTTTGCTGGGGGCTGGGGATATAATGATGAATAAGGTAAGCATGTTTGGAGCTTTTATTATGGTAGGAAAGATATAGATTAATTAACTAATAATAAATGTTAGATATTTCAGTTAAATCAGCTGTGGGATCATGTACTAGGATATCTGACTTAGTCTAGGAATCAGAGACGCCCTTCCTGAAGAACTGATACTTTAGCTAAAATTGAGGGGATGGATAGGAGTTAACTGGGTGGAGATGAGGACAAGGTGTAGGGGATGGAGATGAGCTTTACAGGTAAATGAAAAAGTATGTGGACAGACCCGTAGGTAGAAGAGAGCATATATATTTGACAAACTGAGAGTAGTCCACTGTAGCTGGATCAGAGAGAGCAAGGGAAAATGATGGCTGATGATGCTGGAGGGTCCGGTGTGGCCAGATTGTTAAAAAAATCAGTGAGATTGATAGGAAAGGTATTATCTTTTTTTGAAGATTGTCATATATATAGGAAGTGTAGACCTCAAAAAGTACGAAAAATCTCTGGCTGGACTCTGTATATCCCCTAGAGCAAGAAAAGTGTTCAAACTCTGTTTTTCATGGATTTGCTTCATTATACAGATAGCTGCCTAGTTTCTCATATTTCCCTAAACAAAACACGTAGGTCGTTTTCAGTGTTTCGGTATTATAAGCAATGCTCCAATATACATATTTCTTGCAGAAATAGGTTGAATATTTTTGTAGAATAATTCCTAGAAGTGGAAGTGCTAGGTTAAGGTGTATGTGTATTCCAAATTTTATTAGAAGTAGATGCTTCACAAAAGCGGTTATTCAAATGACCAGTATGCATATGAAAAGGTGCTTAATATTGTTATTCATCTGGGAAATGCAAATTAAAGCCACAAGGAGATATAATCAACCCCCCAAGAGAATGCCTAAAATTAAAAAGACTGACAACAACCACTGTTAGGAAGGATATTGTGCAACTGGAACTCTCATACATTGCTCGTGGGAGTGTAGATTAATATAGCACTTTGGAAGACTGCTTGGAAATATCTATTAAAGCTAAAGACATTCTATTGCTCAGTAATCCCAAGATGAGTATATATGCCCACCAAAAGACATGTGCAAGAATGTTCACAATAGCTTTATTCCTAACATTCGAACTGGAAATAATCTAAATGTTTATCAATAGGAAACTGACAAAGAATTTGAACTACTAATACAATTACCTGTGTGGATGAATGTCACAGATATGTTATTGAAAGAAACCAGACACAAAAGAATACTAATTGTATGATTTTCTTTACATGAAAGTCAAGAATAGGCAAAACTAATCTGTAATGATAGGAGTTACCATGTCTTTATCTTGGTGGTGGTTACATGATATTTTACATGTGTAAAAAAATCTTCAAATTGTATAATTAATATAATGCACTTTACATGCTATAGCATATATGTCATATCTCCATGAAAAATAAAATTAATCAAAAAGATAATAAATTTTACTAGATAGTGTAAAATTGTCCTGCAAAACACTGTGCAAAAATACACTCCTATCTAAAGAAGAGTGCCGGGCTTCTCTGGTGGCGCAGTGGTTGAGAGTCTGCCTGCCGATGCAGGGGACACGGGTTCGTGCCCCGGTCCGCGAAGATCCCACATGCCACGGAGCGAATGGGCCCGTGAGCCATGGCCGCTGAGCCTGCGCATCCGGAGCCTGTGCTCCGCAATGGGAGAGGCCACAACAGCGAGAGGCCCGCGTACTGGAAAAAAATAATAATAATAAAAAAATAATACTAATAATAAAGAAGAGTGCCAATGTCTTCCTATCTTTACCAACACTGGACATATGTTATTAGTTCTTTTACTTTCTAAACTTTTAAGTAAATAAGTATATTAATTATAATAGTAAAATTATTACTGATATTGAACATTTTCTCCATGTGTTTATTAGACACCTCCATTTTTTATCCTGTGAAGTATATGTTTATATTTTTGCCCATTTATCTATTGCCTCATTTTGGTTGTTATTCATTGATTCACAGGAGTTTTTTAAGGTATGTATTCGAGATATTAACAGCTGATTTGTTATATTCCACAAATGTTTTCTACCATATTGTCATTTGTATTTTAACTCATAGTGTTTTTCTCCTATGGAAGTGTTTTTTCTTTTTTCTTTTTCTTCCTTTCTTTTTTTTTTTTTTT